>MJUU01004196.1:263728-279535 GCA_002080025.1 Modiolus philippinarum
AAACAACTGATACAGCAATAACATAACAGCTTCCGTGAAACAACTGATACAGCAATAACGTAACAGCTTCCGTGAAACAACGGGTACAGAAATAACATAACAGCTTCCGTGAAACAACTGATACAGCAAAAACATAACAGCTTCCGTGAAACAACTGATACAGCAATAACATAACATTTTAAAACATCTTTTGCGATGACACAAGACGTTTACCAGAACAATGGTAGTAGCCAGAATTCATAAACCAAAGACCAGACACAATGCAAAAACGAAAACATTAAAGACACTACACGTCACAAAATACACGAACACCACTAATACCGTAAATAATAATATCAACTCTGAAAAGTAAAGTGACAAAAGGTGCCCCAGAAAGGTAAGCATGCCCTGCTTTGTATACAGCACTATTCACACTATCACTGGATCAATCCACGGTAAAGTCGGTGATGTGAATCAAGCCGAAATGGCCGTTCTCATTTGTGAAACCGAAATTTCAGGCTTATATATATATATATGATGTCGTGGTGATAGCCGTAGAATTTCTGAAGGGTTGAAAGTAACAAAGGCTAGAAATATCCATGACTTGGCAGCTTCTGTGATAAAGCTGACCTGTCCAAGAAGTCACTGTATCAACTACAAGCTCTACCATTACGAACTGAATTCTACTTGTAAAATTACAGTGATACATTACATAATGCCCCGCCCCATTTCTCAAAATTTCAAAGTTTAAAAGGGCATACATAACTCCAGAACCCTTTGGATCTCTGAACACGAAATCTAACTTGACCTGAGATTCAAAGGACACAACTCACATACCAAGTTTCGTTCACAAGTTATCTGTCGGAAATAATCGGTGAACGGACGGACGGTTGACCTGAGTTTCGAAGTAAACAACTTACATACCAAGTTTGAAAGACAGCATGTTATTTCGTTCACAAGTTATCTGTCGGAAAGTATCGTTGGACGGACAGACGGACACATGACTGGGGGTATCACACAATACTTCACCACTACGTGTGGCGCGGTATAAAGATGGTGGCAATGATCACTATAATAATCGCTTAGTTTTGTTTAGAACTATAGATGCAGTAATAGATTTTTTTTATAAAACCCAATATTTAAAAAGATTTCTGTATAATTGTTTTATATCATCGTCTATTACGAGTGTTATTAGAGAGAACAGTTCGGAACATTTCCAATCTGGTATACATTCTTGAAACAATCCTCGGTATATTAACCGATGGGCTTATAAAGCAGGCTTGAATAAGTTAAAAGAACAAAATAGGTTCCTTATGATATTAATTACTAGGTTTACTGTGTTTCATATAGGATGCATTTTACTGACATCAAACCACATCATATCACACCATAACACAATTTTATTGTAAATTAAGTTTGAATGTTATATTTATTTATATATGTTATGCATGCTTTTACATTATATATTTTTAAATGTATATGTAGTAAAAAACTTCATAAGTTTGTATAAAGTTGTGTGTGTGTTATTTTTTACTTAAATTGTTAGTGTTTAATTTGATAGACTGGCATAGTATTTGGTACCAAGTTTGTATATTTTGAATACTTTGGCACCTTCGGATCAACACAAATCTTTGTAAAACTATTTTGAACAGCTTTTGGGAAGTTATAGTAATAATTTTCTGTTTTGATAATAAATTTTATGTACATTTTTACATGCAAACGTAAACACCACATTTTGCTGAATTTATATGAAAAATAAAATATTTGTATTTGTTGAATTGGCAGGAATTCGCTTTCTCATTGTCACATTTCAATGATGGTAAGGCATGTAAGGGGGTTGTAACTTGTAATTTTCTTGTTAAATAACGGCTTTAGTATGAATATCATAATTGTACCGTGTACGCCAAGTGTTGGTAGGTATGTAGGCTTTACTATCTTCCATCTTGCGTTCGTCCTTCCGGATTTTTGGACAGCCTCAGATCCAAATATCCTCCCAAACCGGTTTTTACTTTTAACCAAACTGGCAGGAATGCTTCAGCATTTATATTTTAGATGCACATTTTGTTATTCCAGATTTCCACTGTATCATCGGACTTCCCCATTTTAGCTTTCATGGACCCTAGGAGTCTGTAGCCATTTTTCTCAATTCTTTTTAACGGCTAAGTATGTATAGGGCCATGATAAGAACATTTGATATTAGGAATGTAAAATTCAAAATACAAGAACAATTTAATAATTTAGTTTCTCATATTCTTTTAGAACATGTGTCACACTTTAAGAAAAATCCACATTTGAACAAAAATTATCAAGATAGATAGAAGACCATAGAAAGATAGACAGTTTTGAGTGATATCATGATTGGAATAAAAAATCGTGTTGTATGTTGGTTGAGATTACATCAATTTCTAATTTTCTTGGAAATCACTCCTCTTGTGGAATTTAGATGACTGACTGACGTGGTTCTTATCTATGTTTATTTCACAACTCAAATCGTGAAATTTCCGGTCAAGCCATCTATTTTATTTCTGTATTATATATATATATATACGTACAGGTTTTTTGTGATCTAAGAAAACCGAGAAAAAAAACGTACAGATTTTTTGTGATGTCATAAAAACCGAAATTTAACTTCTCATTTATAACCTAAATTAACAGTAATTTCGGTATTTATTATTATTTATCCTTATTCTTATGTCGCCTAAATAAAGTGGTGACTCCAGTCTTTTTGTGTCACACCATGGTTATATGAGAATAATGGAGAAAGTACACGAATTGTCCAATTCGCCCCTTGTAAAAAATTGGCAAAAACCCATTCTCTTAACGTTCAAATTCAAATTCTAAATATGTTTAAGGTCAAAGACGTCAAACATATAAGGAAAAATTTTAGAATGTAGAAATTTTATCATTTTTTGGCATATTTCTGAAAAGTGTTCGACAATAACCACGATCCTGGATAGTGATCCTCGATAGTATTCTGACTATACACCTATTACATTCTATCTGGTTCAGAGGTTGCAGCCAATATTTTGTAGAATGTTTTCATGTCAAAATAGGAAAAAACCGCTTTTCTCTCGTGAAGCTTTTTCATAAGGATTTGATCTCAATGCTTTTTGATTTGAAAAAAAAATCACAATAATAATTTTAATCCGTATTACACTGCAGTCTCTGGCCAATTGTTGTACTCAAGTCATTTTTTTTTTCTTCATATATTGATATAACAGTAATTTATTTGTGTTATCCGAGACTCTGACACCTTATGTGTGATTATTCTTAAATTTTGGACAGCTCTCCTATTAGACGGTTTCGAATTTTTTAGGCCCTCGCGACGAAAAGTCACATATTGTTTTTGCGTCCGTCCGTTTGTCCGTCCAAACGAATAAAACACATGTTTAGCGGGCATCGCATGTGTCTTACATATACCTATACCTTGCGCGGGGCATATCATCTTCTATTTTTTTCTTTCAGTTTTATCATAACTGGTTTCTGTCAACACGTTTGATTTAATGCTTCTGAAATCTTGCACTTGTTTGAATACTTTAAAGATCTTGGCCAGTTTTGATAAAAAAAAATAAAATTATTTATTGAAGAACTTTTCGTGATTTTTAGTCCGGCAGATTTCATCATCATGTTACTCAGCCGTCTGTGTCCAAGAAGTTGGAGATTTCACAAAGTTGTTTTGAACACATTGGTAACTGGCAGCTATTTTTGATTATTATACTTTAGAAGGTTTTCCTTTATAACAAATATTAATTTGACAATTCAATCTATCATATATTTAAGATTTTTATTAAAGCTGCCAGGGTAGCATTCAATTAAATTGTCATATGGCTGAGAGGATGGCCGCATTTCAACTGCGCGAATTAGGGGATTAAAATAGCTTTCAACTGCGCGTGCAAAGTACCTGGCTGCATTTCATTTGCGCACTTTTTTGGATTAGGTAGGATATCATTTGCGCACTTTTTGATATTTCATTTGCGCACAAACTGTCTTTCATTTGCGCATTTTATCATTTTGCTATTTTTTAAACATATATCCAAATGTTTAAATTAACAAAATTAAATTTCTATAAAATTTCCACTCTGATGATCCGTTTAGATTAATTAAGATTGTACTGGTTCAAACTAGTATTGTGGAGGAGTTGTGTGCATTAAAATCTACTCAAATAATTATTAACTTATGTTTTCATTGGTTATGTAATTTTTTTTTTTTTTTGGTTTACCTTTCTTATATTTACTTCTGTTTTTACTATTCCAACTGCAAACATGGAGTTTACGCTAATTGAAACGAACAGAGGGAATAAATGTCTACAGTTAGATAGATATACGTTTAGATATCACTCCAAATTGAAGAAAACCAATGACATCTCCTGGCGCTGTACAGAGGTCATGCAAGACCCGTGTAAAGACAGACAGTAGGTCAGCTGTAATTGTTTTCACAACAGGAGAACATAACCATGATATTGACCAAAAAAACTGGAGAGGAAAGTAATACAGACCAACTTAAAAAGGAAGGCAGAAACTGACGTGTCTGCTAGGCCAGCCAAACTTATAAGAACTGAACTGCTTCAATCTGACAAAGAACATCTAAATTGTTTTGTATGCCCCCAGATCGAGGATCGGGGGCATATTGTTTTTGTCCTGTCTGTCTGTCTGTCTGTCTGTTTGTCCGAAACTTTAACATTGGCTATAACTTTTGAACTATATAAGGTAGACTTTTGATACTTGGCAAGTGTATAGGTCTAGTCAAGACGAACATAAATATGCAAAAAAAAAATTAGGTCAAAGGTCAAAGGTCAAGGTCATAGGGGTCCAAAAGGGGTAAAATTGGGAATCTGGGGGCATATGTAGTGTTTCACAAACACATCTTGTTGTTTTAGCTATATGATATATATGGTATAGAAATGTGCGCAAATGAAAAAATAAAATGTGCGCAAATGAAATAAAAAAAGTGCGCAAATGAAATATAAAAAGTGCGCAAATGAAATAAAAAAAATGTGCGCAAATGATATGCAAAAGTGCGCAAATGAAATACACCGAAGTACGTTACAACTGCTCGAGTTTTTACCTGTTCAAGGGTTAATTTATTTTGAACGAGGTGATTGAAAAAATCCTAATAATTGTATTAACAATAAGTGCACATCTGGTAGCTGGTATCTGAACACCCAGGGTGCAATACGTAGCATGATTCCCTTTTTCTCTAGCCTATATTGTATATTTTATTTTAGGGTCCCTGTTTGCACTACACTAAGTATGAGATTGTTATTATCTTGTTAATAATAAGTATAGCACCGTCCCTTGATGCTTGTTGTTGTGCATACATTATTTGTAATTTTTGGGGTTTCTGGACAGCTTGCATTAAGTATGAGCAGGTTTATTCCTTATGGCACCGTCCCTTGATACTTTCTGCAAGTTGTCTATATTACTTTAAGATTGTAGTGATTTTGGTCAAAACTGTGTGGCCTGAAACACTAGGTATAAGAAGGTATTTTCTCCTTATGGCACCGTCCCTTGATACTTTTTGCAAGCTTTACACTGTCTGACCTCTTGCTTCTTTTTTTTATCTATTATATGCCACAGGTTTTAGATGGTTGGATATATATAGTTTCCATAACGAGAACTAGTTGATTATGAAATTTCTCACATCGAGTTAAATATATTTTGCAAATGTTTGAAAGCGAGGCTTGCCGAGCTTTTAAACATTTGAAAATTTATTTAACGAGATGTGAGAAATTTTATAATTAACGTGTTTAAGTTATGGAAACTGTTTCTCTAATAACTGGACGAAAAACACAAAGGGTTGTATTCCGAATAAATTTGGCGGGAAATTTCACGAAACTTGTTCTCCTCTCTAGAGAGGAGAACAAATGCTTCCACACCGTTCAGGGAATGTGAAAACTGAATAGAAATTAGAGAAAAATATTATATGGCACCGTTCATTACTGTATCTTTATTTCATTTAACTTGTTGCTGTTCCTACCGGTATCATTGCTAGATCTATGTAACCATCATAGACAGACTGCGACAGGCACGGTGGAAGAATCCCCCTGTGCATCGTCTCATGGTGCCTGCTGCATTTTGTTCTGTATGTGAATGCGTTTTATTTATTTATTTTTTTTTATCCACATAATTTTTCATAGTATGAAGTGCATCTGTGGTAGACGTGCATATTATATGCCTTTATTTATTATTTTTATTATAATTATTAATTGTTATTTATTGTTTATACCGTTTTCTGTAATATTGTACTGTACCAACTTGAATGATAAATGTTTGATGTATCATGCCCTCCTGGGGCCCTAATTTGGTAATAAAATATTCTGATTCTATTCACCTTAGAGATAATTTCCTTTCAAGAAATGGTAAAAGGTCGTTTCTTTGTTTTTTTTAATCTTTAATAAAATGTTGGTCTTACAATCAAAGATTCCTTCCATCCGAATCGTTTATTAAACATAAAAGGAAATTGTACATGTCTTACAAAATGTTAGATATGAGAATTAAGATAGTATTCTGTGTATTATACCGAACTTTGCTACCGTACAATTGAAGCCACACCTTATACAACAAAGACAGTAGGTATTTAATAAGTAACCATCCGTTATAATTGCATCTGATAGACTTTGACGTCAGAACACAAAGATTTAAGAATTACTAACAGATGTGGCTGACTGAGAATATTCTGGAATTTGATCATCTGATCGATAATTGTATCATATATGAATGTATATTTCGTCATATGTTTCATCATAACATTAAAAATGGATAACGGGTATCAGGTGTTACATAATTCATTGGCGTTCGGAATTTTATTTCATACTAGTTTTTAAATTAAATTTTCTAGAGAAATTCCCCTTTTCCTTGTGAATGATATATATATATATATATATATATATATACCATTGCATCATCAAATGCTGAACTTTTTAAAACTGAATTAGACAATCCCAAATTATAAAAATAAATTTGAAAATAAAACTGATGAAAAACTGATGTTTGAAAATGTATCAAAATACGACAATTTTGTCAACCATGACATTTTGGCCCCTACCTGGCGATAAACTATTTTCATTTAAATTTCAGAAATTTAAAATTCAATGTAATAAATTTGTAACTTGCAAAGAAGAATAAAAATAGAATTGTGGCGCTGTTTTCCTTTTACGACAAAAAAATGAATATTAATATTTATCATGTATTATGTAAGAAAGATAGAAAATCATAACTATCACGAAAATTCATTACAAGTTGGTGACAAGGAAGAGTAATAGCAACCAGTTTATAATTTTTGACAAGAAAAAGGATTCAATGAATATGAAAAATGAAAATTGTCACAAAATTTATTCCAAAGTTTGTGACAAGCAAGGAGTTAAAGAAATTAGAAATCAGAAAGAAAATCCAAAATTTTGAATTTTTCACGAAAATCACAGGTTTGTGACAAGAAAGAGAAATAGAAACCAGCATTTTTTGTTAAGAAAAAGAGGAATATTAATAGCTTTATTTGCAAAAGACAGACATGAACCCATTAGGGTTATAGCAAATACATTGTACAATATGCACAATAAGAAACAAATACATATAACCACTACCAGAAAAAATTGTGACGATGAAAAGAACTTGAAGTAAATTGGTGACATGACAAAATTATGTTTTCGTCACAATTTTTTGTGACACATTGTTTAATTTCAAAATTTCGATAAGGGACCGACCATTTAACTTGAAGGTGGGGGTATGTTTTTTCTGGACAGAATTTTTAATTTATTTTTTAAACTAGTGTAAACAAAATATTTTTTTTAAAATAAGCAATATTTTTGGGGGCAGAAAACCCCTTCAGAATATTTTTTCATCAGTTTTGCAGCCGAAATATTTTTTTCACATAAAATCAGCTCCAGAATATTTTTTTTTTTTCGAAAAAAACATAGCCCCTCCCCCCCCCCTTTCAGGTTAAATGGCCGGTCCCTAGGAAAGCTGATATAATATTCTGCTATCATTTGATTATTTTTTTCAATTAGGCTTGTCAATTATATCTCACTCACTACAAATTTTATTCTACTTATTTATTTATCAACATTTGTGTTGTTAAGAGTGGAATGATTTTAATAATTCATTAGAAGCTAATACTCATAACGTATATTTGACGTAATAATATATCATTGTCTTTAATATTGCTCCTTTTACCCTATAAGGGTTGACAGCACATGATCTAGTTACAAACAATAAACATACAAAAAAAACATTAAAGCATACAATAAACAGTAAACATTATAGAAATATTGAACTTGTATATTAAATGCTTATATTAAATATGCATGAATTTTTGGATAATTGCCACTTATTGATAATTAAAAATTTAAAGTCGTTCAAATGATATTTCTGCCAAATGTAAATAGGTTAATGAAAACTGGCTTAACCAACACTGATTATACAGAAAACTAATCTTCAACACTGAGAAATTTTTAAATGAGAATCAAACGTACAACTTCATTGAGGTTCAAATTTGCATTCGTAGATATTGTATATTCCATTATTTTATTCACCCTGCACCTGAATCGGTTTTCAGGGCTGCTGGGCGCGCCCCAGATGGTAGATATAGGGATGCCCTGTTTATGCTGAGTAGTCAGGTCATAATACAAAAGCCTGACCGCGAACCTTTGTAGCTAAACTGTGTGGAGAAACGCCATGATCCATGCAGTATAAAGATCGCTTAACTATTTTTCTAAGGATAGCAGACGCACTGGATGTCGTATAGAAGGCTAAATTTCCTGCCCCTACCCAAGGACTTGTATATTGACTATACAAATCCTTGCCCTACCCATGTCTCCCCTTTTCCAGTGGCAATCAAAACTCGTAGCCCCGGTTGTCCCTTCAACCTTTATTTCGTTTACTTACATAACTTGTTCTCGTCCTGATATAGATGAAATATTGCTTATTGGACGCTAAACTCTAATTAATCAATCAATCAATCAATCATTTTACTCACTCTTGTTTCTTACTGTACAAGTTTACCTTACATATACATCTTAACATTATTTGACTTGAATTTTCTTACAATATTTTCACAGTAGGTCTTCAAAATCGGATACAACACATCCCTTTAAGTTAATACTTATTCCCTAATGCACGAATGTCTGACAGACTTATGCATGTTTATTCAGTGTATGTGTTGTAATGTAGATTGAATGTGCATCGCAAAATTTCTGTTTTTTTTCTTCTGTTACATGATTAAAGTAAACCCTTTTACTAGATGTACTATTTAGAACATATATTGCACGTAAAAAGATAGAGAAAGACACGATATGCAGGGAGCGACCGTAACATTCTTTGTACTAGTATTGTACGCACATGCATATTTTTGTTAAAAAAATACTCTGAATTCTTTTTAACCGTTAATCACTGAACAGGTTTCGAATATATACTCTTTATCATATTCCAAAATTTGTGGAAGGTATTATACATTGTGACAAAAGGGGATTGGAGACTATTATGAAGGTCACTTTATCAGGTGACTGTAGTCACTGTAGTAGAAATGAATTGTGGACTTTTGACCGACAAATACGTTATATCAATACTTCATATCTTAAAATTTATCTAACATTACCTATTTAATGGTTGACGTCAAACTACACGTACCCGTAAATGTATGTCGGTTTTCTTGTGATGTCAACTAGCACTAATTTATAAGTTTCGGAAAATAGTTTTTTTCTATCATTTATGCGCTTCAAATCAAGCAGAAAATGAAGTTTGAACTTGTCTGCCTTACCCAAACTTCCACATGTACTGAACTTCCCTGATCTTTCCTGATCATGGATAATTCTTAAAAATGAAATACATCTTCCTGGAAGTGGAAATTGATGTACATTGTTGTACTCAAGTCCTACAATTGTGTTTTTTTTTGTAAACCACTTGTGTCTGTTCTGTTCAGTGGAAAACAGAGGTCATTCGGAAAGTGTGATCATTTTTAAATATGGGAGGGGGGTCTCTGACAAGTCTTAATAAGGGTTTGGTGAAATTGCGGTGATTGAAACTATTTTAATTTATTGTGTATCTAGAGACATACTTTTTCCATACATACTAAACATTTTTCTGGGGTTTTTGAAGTGTTTGCAGAGGATTGGGATGGGGTTAGTGGGATGTATATAAAATGGAATATCATTTCCCACTAGGAATGAGAAATGAGAATTTGATTTGCAGGTTTCATTTTTATCATTTTTTAAGTTTCAAGAAACACTATAAAAATCATTAGTATATGAAGATTATTTTTGTTGCCACAACAAAAATGTTCTTATATATACTAATATGATTTTTACAAACTTTAAGATATATATGTATGTCTAGAAAAAAAAAACCTTGATTACTCTTTATTTAGGGGCCGACTCCGACCTGCCGTTGGGTGTGGGGTTTCCCCACCGTTCATTGAAGATCTTATGGTGGCTTTGAGTCGTTGCCTCTTTGACACATTCCCCGTTTCCCTTCTTTTTCTAAGGTTTAAAACGGTGTTTGCCCCCAAACTTCCATGTTTATTCGCATTTCTTAAATATTTAGGTACATTCGGCAAGCTTGTAATGTATCTGGGTAATCATTTAATAGCTTCAATTTTCTTGTGCTGGCCCTTTTGTATCTCGAGGGTTATACAAGTGTGTCGACGCTTGAACTAAAACGATGTTTGAGAGTTAGACTAGACGAATAAGTTTTGTGATCACAGGACCCCCCTTCTGGATTATCGTTGTTATAAGCTAAATGTTATATGGTATGAAATGCAGCGTTAGTTCACCATAGATACATCGATCAAATATAACCAAAACATTTTAGAATGTTTGAAAAATTAATAAGTTTAAATATTTATTTTTTGTGTATTAGATACAAGACAAATTATGAGTTTTTGTGTCGTCATTTTAAAAAATGTGTCACCTAATATCTTATCATATTACAAGATAATTCCCAATAATGACGGGATATACATTTAAATATTAACAATACGAAATGTAAAATAATATGTTCGGGAGATCAAAATCTACCCCAAATCACTACGGGGGATCAATTGTCAGTACAAGTTTTGACTTCCGCAAGCCATCGGAGCGTAGTCTTCCATTTAATGTGATCAGTGAGTAATGAATGTGGATTTTTCTCAGGTAATACCTATGACGTAGATTATCATATAAATATGAAATCGATTGGTTGTGATACATACAACGGTAATAATTCGTAACGAATAGATCATACCAATATACTTATGTGTTCAGCAGTACTTTCTCTTACCATGATGGAAATCGAAAATTCTAATGTAGTTGTTCAAAATGGACACGGAAATTTCTGTAGACAAAGAAGAAATGCAATGGGAAATATATTTGAAGATATTGACCACGATGTTTTGTTTGAAAAACTCCTGAAAGAGTTGAACATTTCTGTTTCTGAAAATGGCACTATGTCAAATACGGAGGACTCAAAACACGACGAAGACATCTCGAACAAATTTGGATGAATTTTGTGGGATAAACAAACTCGCTCAATCAAAACACTCTCGAACTTTTCTGTGTTCAAATCATCATATGTAACACGAAGGAATGAAAGGATTGACTTAGTTCCAGCATAGTCTATGGTTCCAGCTTGTTCGACAAATTACTGTGAGGACATTCCATTATGAAACTCATTATAGATGAACTTGCCACGGTTTGTGCTATCCAAAGATTAATCAAACATACTCATAATAATTTAATGTATTATTTATTTTATTGATATATTTTTACATCTGTTAATTGTTAAATTAAAACTTGATAAAATGTTAATTAGAATTGCTTGTTTTCCCATATAATATCACTAGGCCTTAAGTGCGACGCGAGAATTTCCTTATTTATGTCAATGGTTTTTATTTTGTATAGTGCGACTCTATTGAATGCCTTATTTAAGTAAATATGCACCTAATTGTAGTCAGTTTGTTATTGAAATAAATGCACTAAATCGAGTCGAATCTATACAAATCAAATGCCAATCACATAAATGAAGAAATTCTCGAGTTGCACCTCGGTCCCAGTTTATATACATCATGGAACAATGTTTTTGCATCTTTAAAGGGTATGTGCTGTGTGATTGAAACTGTTGACTATTTTCTTGTGCATCTTTATAAAAAGCCATTGCTGTTAAAAAAATCAGTAGAATTAGTCCAAATTATTTACTATTTTAGTTTTTTGAATGGGTTACTTCTGACATTTAGAAGTAATTTTATGACCTTATGGTTATTTGTTCTCTATCGGTTCTACAATTTGGTTTTTGGTCCTCTAAATGTTTTGATTTGATTTACATTGAATAGACATAAGTTGTCTGATTTTAATCAGATTGAGACATAAGAAGTCGAAATGACCAAATGCAGAAACCAAATTTGCAGTAACTTCGGTATTTTGTTTTTTGTGACGAGTATTGAGACTTGTTTAGGGGGGTTCCCAATATCCCATATCCCAGTAAGTCTAGACTAAAATATCCCCTTGAAAATGGAAAATATCCCAATAATTATTGAAATATCCCATATCCCATAGTCAAAATATCCCATATCAGTTTTGTCAAAAATATCCCATATCCCATTAGTAAAAGTCGCAAATATCCCATATCCCAATATACCCTAAACAAGCCTCAGTATTGCTTTGATAGTTTACAACATGATTTGGTAAGTGAAGTTTTAACACCCGAATTAATGTATTTGTGTTTAAAATGCGACAGTTCATTAGATGTATTACAACATTTACTAGGCTCTTAAGTGTAAAAATATGTAAAGAAATGAACTCGTAAGAAAAGCTTAACGTTTAATATGAACTGCACAGAATTCCCGGACAGAATTATGTCCAAAATTGTAAGTTTTTGGCCTGTTGTTCTACATGTACTCTCCTGCAGTGTGGGGTCCGTAAATATTCCCAGCAAGAAATTAATGCTCTCTACATATTGAATCCCTCGAGTTGACTTCAAAATAAAGAACAGCAATGTTTGCTATATTACTGTATTGTGGAAAATGAATGAAAGTTTAGAAAACGCACGCAGGACAAAATCAAAGAAATATTTGTATTGTAAATATTCATTATGGATGCCATGTGAGTTTACATTTATTGTCCCGCCTGCGACTAACGTCGCGAAGGCGAGACATAGGGACCATGAATTCCGTCGTCGTTGTCGTCGCCGTCGCATATAGTCTACAGATGCACAATGGGCTTTTGGAATTTAATTCCAGTACCAACTTTGGTAAAAAAATGTCCAAGACTTGCAATTTTTTAAATTTTTGCATACAATCAAATATTTTAGCCATTTTTTGGTATGAGACATTATTCTGAAATCCAAATTTAAAAAAAATATGGTTCCAATTTTTCATGGTTTGAATTTCAAAAATTTTGGACTCCAATTTTCGTAAATTTCCCGAAACTCTTAAAGACAAACAATTTTTGTGAATTCTTGTTAGAAACCATGCTTTTCGATGAATTTTAGTCAAAACAAATATTTTCAATGGTTTGATTTCAAAATTAGTAAATTTTACTTCAAATAAATTAGAGACACAATCTCTAACATGGTTTTTAGGTTTATTCCGATAATTTCTCACATCTCTATAGTTAAATTTTCACATTTAGAAGTTCTCGGTTAACCTCGAACTTTAAAATGTGAAGATTTTACTATCTCGATGTGAGAAATATACGAAATAAACTGGAAACAATGTTAGAGACTATATTTACCACATCGGCCAGGCGTTGGTTAAATTTGCTAGAAATTAGGAAAAATTACCTTAAAACCCTCTAAATTTCGGCGGTTATTTTCCTCATGCTACTTTAATACCTCCCCAGCCGATGGAAAATTTTGGTAAAATTCTTTTTTGTTGAACTTCGTCAGGTATACTTCGTGTGGAAATGTTTAAGCTTTTCTTTTTTTCAGAAAACATGGAAAGTTGTATATTTTACATCATAGAATATACATTTGTGGTTGGTTCCATGCACATATGGTTGTTATATGATTTCCTTTCTTTAAATATGTTTTATAACCGACTTTTCAGTTTGGTATATTTTGAACTGTATTGGCCGTTGTATGGATATATTTACTGATTTTTTTGTCTCGCCCGCGACGAAAGACGCGGAAAGCGAGACATATGCGTACAAAGTATGACGGCGGCGGCGACGGCGACGGCGGCGTAAACTTTCATGTTAAGTTTTTGTGATTAGGTCATTTTCTCAGTAACTATAAATGGTAGGTCAATGATATTTGGTATATAGGTTGGTCCTGATTAGTACATGACAGTCTGCTATATGGTTTTTGTCTGTGACTTCAATTTCACGGTCCAATGAACATGTTAAGTTTTTGTGCTTAGTTTAGTTTCTCAGTAACTATAAGTGGTAGGTCAATAATAATTGGTATGTAGGTTGGTCTTAGGTAGTACATGTCAGTCTGTCACATGGCTTTTGTCCTTGACCTCAATTTCACGGTCTAGTGAGCATGTTAAGTTTTTGTGATTAGGTCATTTTCTCAGTAACTATAAATGGTAGGTCAATGATATTTGGTATATAGGTTGGTCTTGAGTAGTACATGACCGTCTGCTATATGGTTTTTGTCTGTGACCTCAATTTCACGGTCCAATGAACTTGTTAAGTTTTTGTCCTTAGTTTAGTTTCTCAGTAACATAAGTGGTAGGTCAATGATATTTAGTATGTAGGTTGGTCTTAGAAAGTACATGACAGTCTGTCATATGGCTTTTGGTCCTTGACCTCAATTTCATGGTCGAGTGAGCATGTTAAGTTTAAGTGATTAGGTCATTTTCTTAGTAACTATAAATGGTAGGTCAATGATATTTGGTATATAGGTTGGTCTTGGGTAGTACATGACAGTCTGCTATGTGGTTTTCGTCTGTGACCTCGATTTCACGGTTCAAATAACATGTTAAGTTTTTGTGCTTAGTTAAGTTTCTCAGTAACTATAAGTGGTAGGTCAATGATATATGGTATGGAGGTTGGTCTTAGATAGTACATGGCAGTCTGTCATATGGCTTTTGTCCTTGACCTCTAGTTAGCATGTTAAGTTTTTGAGATTAGGTCATTTTCTCAGTTACTCTAAGTGGTAGGTCAATGATATTTAGTATATAGGTTGGTCTTGAGTAGTACATGACAATCTGCTATATGGTTTTTGTCTGTGACCTCAATTTTACGGTCCAATGAACTTGTTAAGTTTTTGTGCTTAGTTTAGTTTCTCAGTAACTACAAGTGGTAGGTCAATGATATTTGGTATGTAGGTTGGTCTTAGATAGTACATAACAGTCTGTCATATGGCTTTTGTCCTTGACCTCAATTTAACGGTCTAGTGATCATGTTAAGTTTCCCAGTATCTATTATTGTAAGGTCAATAAAATTTGGTATTTGGGTTTGTCTTAAATGAAACATGACAGTCTCCTGTTTGGCTTTAGCCCTTGACCTCATTTTCACGGTCTAATGAACATGTTTGGTTTTTCAGTATCTATCAGTGGTCACTGATATTTTCGTTTTTGGTGATTCATTACAGTCTGCTCTATTGCTTTTGTCACTTACCCTAATTTCACANTAGTACATGACAGTCTGCTATATGGTTTTTGTCTGTGACCTCAATTTTACGGTCCAATGAACATGTTAAGTTTTTGTGCTTAGTTTAGTTTCTCAGTAACTACAAGTGGTAGGTCAATGATAATTGGTATGTAGGTTGGTCTTAGATAGTACCTGACAGTCTTATATGGCTTTTGGTCCTTGACCTCAATTTCATGGTCTAGTGAGCATGTTAAGTTTAAGTGATTAGGTCATTTTCTCAGTAACTATAAATGGTAGGTCAATGATATTTGGTATATAGGTTGGTCTTG
>MJUU01004196.1:279848-290188 GCA_002080025.1 Modiolus philippinarum
GGTCCAATGAACATGTTAAGTTTTTGTGCTTAGTTTAGTTTCTCAGTAACTACAAGTGGTAGGTCAATGATATTTGGTATGTAGGTTGGTCTTAGATAGTACATGACAGTCTGTCATATGGCTTTTGTCCTTGACCTCAATTTAACGGTCTAGTGATCATGTTAAGTTTTCCAGTATCTATTATTGTAAGGTCAATACAATTTGGTATTTGGGTTTGTCTTAAATGAAACATGACAGTCTGCTGTTTGGCTTTAGCCCTTGATCTCATTTTCACGGTCTAATGAACATGTTTGGTTTTCAGTATCTATCAGTGGTCACTGATATTTACGTTTTTGGTGATTCATTACAGTCTGCTCTATTGCTTTTGTCACTTACCCTAATTTCACAGTCTAGCGAATATGTTTATTTTTCTGATTTAGTCAGTTTGAGAATTCATATCAATTTTGTGACCATGAAGGGACGGGCGAGACATCAATTTGGGTCCACACTTGTTTTTAAAGATACTGCTTTCATATTTTGCATGTGCATTCCTTGTAGCACGACCTTTCATTTGGTTCGAAAATATTTGACATTGGCATGTAAAGAGCTGCATAAAACTTTCACATTGAGTATGGCTTTTGAATGGTAAGATTTTGGGCTTCCATATTTTGCATGTGTATTTTTTGTGGGAAGACCTTTCAGGTCGTACCAGAAATGAGAGTATTTGACCTCGAGACCTTGACTTTGGCATGTGACTGTCCGGTAAAATTTCACAATAAAATGAAATTGTTTTTTGTTTTCTTTTATGTATAGAAACATTAAACTCATTTATGAGAAAATGTTTCATGATATCTGTAGAATTTGTATTGTTAAAAGATCTTTATACCCCCGCAAACAAAGTTTGGGGGGTATATAGGAATCACCCTGTCTGTCTGTCTGTCTGTCCGTCTGTCTGTCCGTCCGTCTGACCACACTTCTCGTAAGCGCAAATCCTCTTAAACCACTTGAAGGATTTTGAGGAAACTTTACACAAAGGAAGGACACTATATGGAAATGTGCATGAAGGAATATAATTATTGTCCGAAATCAGGAAGGGGAGATAATTCGACTTTGACTTTTCGTTGATACCCTATGTATGGGTTACCTCGTAAGCGCAACTCCTCTTAAACCACTGGAGGGATTGTACTGAAACTTTACGCGAAGGAAGGACACTATATGGAGATGTGCATGAAGGAATATGATTATTGTCAGAAACCAGGAAGGGGAGATAATTCGACTTTGACTTTTCGTTCATATCCTATGTATGGGTTACCTCGTAAGCGCAAATCCTCTTAAACCACTTGAACGATTTTGAGGAAACTTTACACAAAGAAAGGACACTATATGGAAATGTGCATGAAGGAATATAATTATTGTCCGAAATCAGGAAGGGGAGATAATTCGACTTTGACTTTTCGTTGATTCCCTATGTATGGGTTACCTCGTAAGCGCAAATCCTCTTAAACCACTTGAAGGATTTTGATGAAACTTTACGCGAAGGAAGGACACTATATGGAGATGTGCATGAAGGAATATGATTATTGTCCGAAACCAGGAAGGGGAGATAATTCGACTTTGACTTTTCGTTCATATCCTATGTATGGGTTACCTCGTAAGCGCAACTCTTCTTACACCACTAGAAGGATTTTGATGAAACTTTACACAAAGGAAGGACACTATATGGAGATGTGCATGAAGGAATATAATTATTGTCCAAAACCAGGAAGGGGAGATAATTTGACTCTTACTTTTCGTTGATTCCCTATATATGGGTTAACTCGTAAGCACAACTCTGAAACCACTTGAAGGATTTTGATGAAACTTTACAAAGGAAGAACATTGTATGTAGATATGCTTGAAGGAATATGATTATTATTATTTGAAATCAGGAAGGGGAGATAATTCAACTTTGGCTTTCGTTGATTTCTCCCGTAGTTATCTTTTTTTTTCCAAGAAAAAATTTTAAGCATAGATATTGTGAAGTCAAACTGTTGGAGAGACACACTTTTTTCATTGTAATCCTTTTGAAACGTTGTTTTCAAAGTGTTGTAATGAAATTTCTCTAATGTTATGATTTTTGTGTAAAATGTCAGATAGGCTAAAAAAAGGTGAATTTCATATTTGTCTGATTTAGACAGAGTATTTTCATTGGAATCCTTGTGAAAAGTTCTTTCTTGAAGATTATATCATTGTGTCCATACTTGTATTGTGTCCACACTTGATCTGTGTCCACACCTGTATTGTGTCCACACCAACTTAAATTTGCACTTATCAAATCGATTCAGGGTTCAATGAGCAGGGGGTATATTTGGCTGCCATTCGGCAACAGATCTTGTTTAAATTATTCAGCATATTTTCTTCATTTAAAATTTAAACATTTTGTATATCCTTTGAATAGAGACAGCGTGTGTATTTTTGAAGTCATCCAAACAAAGTTTGGTGAGGTATGTTTACTCTGTTTCTTATTGTCTTTCAAATTCTTTTTACAGATATTAATATATACGAAGAGGCTATTTTTCCGGCTAGTCGGAAGAATAGACAAAAAAGTCTATTTTTTGGCAGTTAACAATGATTAAAATTTTTGATAATTTGTAACATTTGCATAAATAACATATAATACAAGTGGTCTATTGCAATTTCTGTGAAATAAAAGTTAGTTTAAATTAAAAGTTGAAATAAAAGTTGTTTAATTAGTTTAAAGTATTGTCGAGCGAGCCGATGGATATTGATAAATACGAAAATAATTTATTGTAGCATGTATCATTGATGGCCGGAAAAAATAGACAAATTTTACAATTTTTCCGGCTGTCCGGAAAAATAGACAAAAATGTCTATTTTTCCGGCCATTGAAATTCAGATAAAAATTAATGGTTACATTATCGCAAAAACTGTCATTAACAAAAGGAAAACCAAGTAAAGGTAAATTTATAAAAATTATGATTCTTTAAAAGTTAAAAATGTATTTGTTTTTGTTTAAATCGAATGATTTGTGCATTTAAATTTTGGCCGGAAGAATAGACATTTTTACCTATTTTTTCCGGCTAGCCGAAAGAATAGCTACGGCCTTATATATATGTATATATTAGTTATTAGGGATTTTACTAAATATATTTTAATTTCTGATGTTATCCAATTCTTCTCTTCTGTATATTCCTCCATTTTTTGGAGAACCAGTATGGGTGAAGTATATGCAAATATTAGCTCGACTCGAACATACCGTATTGTAGTCTCCGCTGAACACACTGGTTACAGAGGATGTTATGCACACGGCATTAATTAAGTTGTTGTATTTTAAGCTTGAAAAAAAGATTTAGAGATCATATGATAAACCACGTGGAGAGTTTTACAGTGTCAACAGTTTTCAGACCTTTGTCAGCAGTCCAATGAGACCATGCCTAACGGAATTACGTTACATTTGATTAAAGTTTTGCGAAAAAGCTTGCAGCATATTTCGAATGTGACGATTCATCAACAATAAGAAAATGTTTCAGCTTTCACGTCTTCTTGACGTACTTGTATTTATTCATAAGAATGACATTAATTGTACGCTAATTACCATTATGTGGCAAATTAATCATTAAAACGTCATTTGGGATTATCTGCAGACACAATTAAATACAGACAATATACCATTATTGTGAGAAATTGATTACGGTCTGATTGTGTAAATTCTAATGGTTCGTCATGATGGAATTCCTGTATGAAATGATACATTTCTCATAACGGCAAACGTCATTGTTTGCTTACATGATGCAACTGAGGTTACTTAGGATAAAAGAAAAAAAAACGTCAATTATGATCAATAACCAACTCCCCTTTGTCTGTCCAATTTATTATCTCACCTCACGAAGTGAGGGGGCTTATGTGATACCCCTAGCGTCGGCGTCCGCGTCCGGTTAAGAAGAATGGTTAAGGTCCATTCCTGCTTACTGACATGCCTTACATCAACCATATTGGTATGCCTGATGCATTTTGGGATGACGACTGGAATGCATGCTTCGGATGCTGTCTCTGACCTACATTTTACGCATGAGCGACTTGGTTAGGTAGAATTGCTTTCACTTTTTCGTCTGTCCTTCGACGGTCTCGGCTTGTATCGTTTGAAATGATTTGAAATTCTGTGAACTGAAGCTTGGAAATCAGATATTGGAATCCCAGAATCTCGGGTAAAAAATCCCCAATCCCAAGAAATGTTCTTATAATCCCGAGTCCCCCAAAAATAATAATGCAAATTCCACATCCCATTTAGGGTCCATATGAATTCCCGTGGAATCTTATGAAACATGTCATCCCAGCATTCTGAAAGTTTTTTCCGCAACTCCATTATTATTCAGCATTCGGACAGACTTGACCGGTGTTGCATACTAGTCTTTCCCCCATACTAGGATTTTCCCCCGGAAAAATGAGTATATACTCAGATTTCTTCCCGGAAAATCTAGTATATACTGGATTTTCCCCCGGGGAAAAATAAGTATATACTGATATTTCCCCCGACGGAAAATCTGGTATGTGTATCCACATACTACTTTTTCCCCCATACTAGAATTTCCCCCTTATAAAGAGGAACTTTGCAAATAACAGTTAAGGTAGCGAAGTTGAATTGATCTTTCTTTTTATCTTGAAACACTTCAAAGAAAGCAGAAAAGCAAAGAACAAGGTAACTCAAATGGACAAAACGAATAGCAAAGAAAGCATATTTAAAACGAGGGGACAAGTATATATATATATATACTTCTAAAAATCAGCCCAGCAGTATCTGATCTGCAATTTAAGGATGTTAGCTGGTCATGTTAATGAATTTCTGGAAGATTTTTGGATTTCTCTGGTTTTATCCATTTAAAAGCTTAATAATGTTTTGCCCGGTGACCCCCTAATTTTATTCCAAAATTTCATTTTATACATCTTTTGGAGCATTCTGACAAAATTTTATTCTATTGGTGTTATTTTGTCACACTCAATATTTGATCAACATTCCTCATGTTAAACCTATGAAAAATGCAGAGGAGTTCAGTTTCCCGCCATTTTTTCAAGCACTTGTATCTCAGAATTTTTATTGGTAACCTATTAATTTTTTTGGCTTAAATTACTTCTTTTACAATTTTCTAGCAAAAAATCACATTTAATCGGAATCTTTGTTATTTTAAAGTTGACCAGCGAACATCCTTAATATCAATATGGTATAAGGGCTAACAGAAAAGTTTTTCTGTAACAATTATGTATATCAGCTGCATATAAATGATATCAATGCACTTGGTAACTGTTTATCTCTGCTGGATTCGAGAATGTTTGTTGTAGCAACTTTTAAAAAATAACAAATAGATTTAAGGGTATAATGTAAGAACTGAAACGGGGCGAGAATAAGGACACAAAGTCGCCTTCTCAACCAAGGAATTGGTAAGAAATCGAAATAACCCCCCAAACCAATTCCCAATTTCACTATTCATACGCCAATAACTTCTTAAGTTTTATCATTGAACGCTTATATATATTTTCCCGGGATGGAAAAAAGCTTCAAAATGTGGAAAATGTGAAAAAAAATTAAACTTTCTTTTAGCTAATGGAAATACCTATCTCTCTTTGGTCATCACTTTTCAATCACAAACAGGTATTGCGTGATNTCCTTGCACATGATTCAAATATTGTCCTGCTGGACACGTGATAACCGGTGATCTAGATATCGTTCGAAACCCAAAATTGCTAGATATCTTTTCTAAAGGTCCAAAATTCCGAGAACACCAGCACATCAACTGGAAGTATAACTCCAAGATTATGATGGATGCAGTTGAGGACTATGTCAGAATGTGGACGGAGAAAGAGAAAGATGTGGAGATATTGTCAGACTCTGATTAGGTCGATTAATATGAAAAAGAAAGGAAATGGGGTAGATGTCAAGGAGACAACATCCCATATCCAGGTTAAAACGACCCAAAACAAAGCATCTAGGGGCCACCGTACGGTCTTCAACACAGTTAGGAACCTCACACCATATAGCAAACCCTAAATGACCCCAAAAAGGTAAAAAAGTGAATAAATCAATGGAAACAAACCACAAGTCAATAACTATTAATCATATCCGGTGCTTGAAAACATCTATGAAAACTAGAACACCCAGTATATTTGATGATCCTCTTGTCGCAAAAACATTGACAAATTTCAAAGAAAAATGCGTCATTGTACGTATACCCGCAGACAAAGCTTCTAACAATATTGTATATGTATATAAGACCATATAAGAAACACTATTTAGACTATCTTGTTAAGGAGATGGGTGTTGGCAGTTCATCCGGCAATCCTACATATATACCCCAGCTACAATATCTAGGGACGAGATAATCACAAATCACACTTCTGTGTTAGCATACTTCGGTATTAAAGTGAATAAAGATATCAGTTATATCCTTTACATTTACCGGGTACCTAAACTTCACTTAAATCCCTGCAAACAGAGATTCGTTGCAGGATCTGCCAGATGCACCACTGAGCCCCTATCCAAACTCCTTATCATTTTATTGACTGCAGCTAGAGATGGTCTGAAAAGCTACTGCGAAAAAGCGTATTCTACGCGCGGCATGAACCAGGTGTGGATTCTAAAACACTCCAAAGATGTTCTTGAACAATTCTCCTCAACAGTTTCGCAGTAAAGACAAGGATATAGCGTCGATCGACATAAAGTAATGAATTTCGTTCACACCGGTGAGATGAACTATTTGAATATGCAATGGTGCATTAATGAAGGACTTGTGGTGACTTTAAGATGAACAACAATAAAAGTTTTGTTCCATTGCTTGGTTTCTACCGTGTATTAGTAGAGACTTTGTTTCATGAGCATTTACTCCATATTCATTTTATTGTTTAGCTTCAGCAATTTAAAAAGAGATGACCAAAATATATGTATCCATTTTTAGTGTTCAATTAAAATATGACCTGCACTTGTAGTCACGTTTGTTGAGGAATCGCAACAAAATTGTTTGTATAGGACTTTGCATAACACTAGTTTGATATAAATGGCTGCATGAGATGTGTTGAGGGAATTGATCACATCCTAGTCATTTTACATGGTATGTTTTTTTTTCAAAAGTCAAGTAGTTAGCAAAAATACTATAAAAACATTTTATGAGACTTTTTCTAAGTCGTTGTATTAAATAGAAAAAATAAGATCCATTATTTATTATCATCGCATTAATTTCAAGTAAAAAATGAACGTGTTCATGTATTCGTATTGGAATTATTACAAATAAATATGTTTTAAAGTAATGTTTACATTAATTATTAATACATATGCAGTGGATTTATTCAGTATATAGCCAGGGGGAAATTCTTGTATGAATTCGCACAAAGGGGGAAAATCTAGTATATACTCAATTTTCTCCCATCAAATTTAGGGGAGAAAAATGAGTATATACCCACTTTTCCGGGGAAAGACCAGTATATACTCATCTTTCCGGGGGGAAAACTGAGTAGGGGGAAAATCTAGTATGTGACACCGGCACTGAAGGGACCCGAGATTTCAGAGATGTCTTAACAGCACGAGTCTGACTCACGTTGGCGTAGCAATTTAAAATGTGCTGATTCAAATTTCCAGTTCTCTAATTTTGTTGAGCTTATTTATAAAATTAATATGCCATGCAATTTATGGTCAGAAGTCAAAAACTTGTTATCCGTTAAGCCGATATCAAATAAAAATATATAAAATGTGTTATTAATTAGAATTAAACTTTCACGTGCACTACATCGTGTACCGATTGTTTAACAGTGAATGTACTTTTTGGTATACTTGACCTAAATAATGAGAATTATCAATGACGTATGTAAAAGATTAATAGTCATTTGACAATGTTCTGACATAGTGACCGATTGACATAGTATAATATGCATAATTTAATTTTTCGACATTGCATATTGCTAGATGCATTATAAATTAGGACAAATTGTGTTCACATTGACAATAAAAATAAAAATAAAAATATTTATGTATTCTGAAACCATGTAACTTTTCATGTAGTTGGTCAATTCTAATATGGATTGAGATGTACAAATGACATAATATTCAACTTTCGAAACACTCTTTTATACATGCAAGTTCAATCATGTATATCTATTATTTCTGTATTTTGAAGCTGAAATACTGATATATCAATCAAGTCAAGTGAAATAAAAATATGAAAATGGTATTTTGCATAAGCATAAGTTTTTTCATTAAACGGAAGTACTCAAAACACAGACAGTATGTGTTGCTCTTTGCCAAAATCTCGGATTATTTCAATTCATGCATTTAATTATGAAGAACGGGGAATACAGCTGCTATTTGATAAATGACAGTGTTATAACCCAAAAACTTTTTAAATCATTTATATTTTTAAAGTAATGAGTGTCATCTGTAATGTCCTTTGTCGCAAGTACTTCCTTATGACAATTCTTTTGACATGGCAGTCATACATCGTTCAAATCTACTTGTAATTTGATATTCATATTAACTTTAAGGAAATTTTACAGAGTAGTTTCAAGATGTCCACATTCCAATGTCACCAGTCCTGATACTGGTACTTTAGCTGTTACTGCTACGATTCCTCAATGGGATACCGCTGGGATCATTTTTTCACATGCAACCAATAATTATACCTCAAAATATGGTAATTTTAGTAAATGTTCACAAAATATGGAAATAAAAAAATCCAAAAAGTTTGAAATAATTTAGGTTCACAAACTTTTGTTCTCAGTATAAAAAAAATAGCTGGAATGGGTCCCTACAAAACGACAAACGAAAGAGAAATGAAACGCAACGAAACAAAACGAAACACGACAAAACAAAACGCTTAAAGCATTGTTTAAATATTAAAACATTTGAAGCATTGTTTAGCGATGGATCCTACAGACAGCATAGTCTCTCCTTTGAAACCATTTGGCCTGCTGAAAAAAACAATGACATAATAGTCCTCTGACAAATTGTGTCTTACACATGCCTCCCTTATCTGAAATGACGAACAGAACATGGAAAAAACAGTTTAACATTTGACCCTATGACATAAAGGTTTTTTAGCTCACCTGGCCGAAAAGGCCATGTTAGCTTTTGCCATCGTCCGTCGTCTGTCGTCCGTCCGTCGTCCTTCAACAATTCCANTAACCAAACTTGGCCTGAAGCATCACCAGGGTATGCAGTTTAAAAATTGTGTTCGATTAGTCCGAAGACCAAACAACATGGCTGCTGTTACTAAAAATAGAACATAGGGGTAAATTGCTGTTTTTTGCAAATAACTCAAAAACCGTTACAGATATCAAAAATCTGACATGGAGTAAGTGATCAGCATAGTAAGATCTAACCTTCCCTGCAATTTCGAAGAAAATCCAAAAACCCGTCTTGGAGTTATTGCCCTTTTTCTGTAAAATTTGCAAAATTTTAACTTTATGTAATTTTTTATCAGAAAAACTATACGAGATAGAAGTCAACTTTAAATTGCAAAAATGTACAGCATGTCAAGATCAACCCACCCAGAAATTTTTAAGATAATCCAAAAACCCTTGTAGGAGTTATTGTCCTTTTTTCACGGAATTTTCAAAATTTTCATATTTTTCAACTTTTATTTCCAAAAACTATAGAAGATGAAGGTTAAGTTTAAATTGATAAAATGTTTGCAGTGCTGTAACGACTTCAAAACTGATGTTGAAAATGATTGGTTGACCGCCATTTTCAAAATGGCGGCCAAAAAAAAAGGCGGGAAAATTCAACATTTTCCGATTTCAATGAAATTTGATTTCCAAATAGATATTGATGTTGCGACTTCAAAACCGGTGTTGAAAATTGTTCATTGACCACCATTTTCAAAATGGCCACCAAAAAGGCGGGTAAATTCAACATTGTCCGATTTCAATGAAATTTGGTTTCCAAAAGGTATTGATGTAGCAACTTCAAAACTGATGTCAGTAAAAATTGTTCGTTGACCGCCATTTTCAAAATGGCCGCCAAATAGGCGGGAAAATTCAACATTGTATCTCAATGAAATTTGGTTTCCAAGTGGATATTGATATCGCTACTGCAAAACCGGTGTTGAAAATTGTTTGTTGACTGCCATTTTCAAAATGGCCGCCAAAAAGGCGAGAAAATTCAGCATAGTCCGATTTCAATAAAATTTGGTTTCCAAATAGATAATAATGTCGTAACTTAAAAATATGGTGTTAAAAATTGTTGTTGACTGCCATTTACCAATTGATGTCTTGACTTCAAAACTGGTGTCGAAAGTGGTCCTTAGCAAGACAATTTTTGTCAAAAAAGCTCAACAAAGAAGTACGGTAAAACATGATCAGACTTAAAATAGTCCAAGTTAATG
>MJUU01004197.1:5534-35420 GCA_002080025.1 Modiolus philippinarum
GTGGTATCAACAGGGAATTATACTCCGAGGTCGTCATTTTTCCAGGTAAGGTGAAGTGATTTATACAGGTAGAAGTGGTCAGATTGGTCTGACACCTGTCTTCTCAATAAACACTTAATACACAATATGGTCAGTACAAGCCTGCATAACTATGAATATACTTCTTGTATATGAATCCTGATTTAATGATATATTAAGAATAAATAGCTGCAAATTTTCATTTCTTTATTGAATAAATTACAAATCGTTGAATTTAGTGAAAGAAATTATATTTATTTGGACAGATCAGAGTTATGTACTTGTTGTTTTTACACAGGCTTATCGAGTTTTGGTATTTTGTGGTCCTTAGGTATCACGTGACTTCTTAAGTTGACAAGACGACAATATGGCAGTTGATGCACCGGGATTTGCTCACAATTAATTCAGTCTTGTACAGTTATCCGATACAATTGAACAATAATGCATATATTTATGTGCTAACTAAGATATGAGGAATAAAATATTGAATTTTTATTTTTTTGCGAATTTTCCCTTTAACTTCCTGATACAATTTATTTATCTGTTCTAAAACTAAACGAAACTTAATATCATTCCGTCATCTGAATTAATAATCATCTTCTAGTGCGTTTGAAATCTATTTGGTAGATATATTTGCTCTCAAGAATGTCTTTGATAAAGAAAATATTAATGTTTTGACAGACATTGAACGATTTTAATTTAAAATGTGTCATGAATTCGTGACAAAATGACAACAGATTTCTTGTTTGACTCTAAATAAACAACTCGAGTAATTTTCTGATCCACAGTCAATGCGCCAATGTACAGAAATAACTTTATTTGATGTCTAAAATGCAGTTATAAATATTGTAAAATTATATCAAATCAATTTTTTAATGCGATTTAAAGTTGCACTTAAAAGACTTAATAATAACGTAAATAATATTTGTTTGTTGTTCTGGTCGTTAACCACGTGTTATAATGGTGTAATTAGGTGAAATTCAGAAATCTACGACTCGGAATTAAAACAGTAAATGGGGATAATAACAGAAATTACCGAACAGAATTAACAAGAACCAAAGTCCATGAGCCAAAAAGACAAACCAGGTGGAAACTACCGGAAAATTATCGACCGCAATGGTCCTGACTTGGTACAGGCACCTAAAAAGAAATGGCAGGTTAAACCGGTTTTATAGCCCGCCAACCACTCAACCCCCTTTTGCGTTGTGGTAGGGTCCGGTAATTGCTATAGGAAGGTAGTAGACAGTTAAAAGAAATGATCATGGTGAATTAAAGGATATGGAATAAATGCACATGATACAAAGTCTCTACAAATACATGATAATAAACAAGCATAGGAACAACGCTTTTATTGTTGTTCTTCATCTTGAAGTCACCATGAGGTCTTCAACAATGAGCTTTGCTCATACCTCATAGCAAGTTCAAAGCGGCCGCTAGCACCGGTTTGAGCGGAATTCTTTGCTAATTGTCAATCAACGCTACATCCATGTCTTTGCTGGTCATTGGTGCGGGATTGTCAACAAACTTTAATTAAACTGGGAAAGTACTCTTACAATCACTGTCATCCGTTGCCCGACAAAAGCACTAATAAAAGCTAGTTGACTATTACAACATATAGACAAACACAGGGTACTCATCAAGTCGAAAATAAGAAATCTTTGCATTATGAAATAGTGAGATGTGGGCACTTTAAACAGGTAGTCAGAATTACATTTCGATATCAAAAAATAAATGCAAAAATTTGAAGGTATCAATAGTATAATCAATGAAGGGATATGGAGTAAATGCACACGAGACAAAGTCCCTATAAACACATGGCAAAACCAAGCAATGGAACAACGTTTTTTCTTGTTCTTCATCTTGAAGTCACCTTGAGGCTTCAACAATAAGCATTGCTCATACCTCAGTATATCCATATGAGAAATTCTCTCATGACATCTCTGCGTGACATGTAAAAATTGCCTTAAAATTGAAAGATAAAATCCAATTACTCTTGCAAGAGTCTTGGGCGGAAGGACAATTGGATAACTGTATACCATAATACGTCCGTAATTAGACGGGCACATAAAAAATATATAACTTCGAAACTTTAATAGAGATTTTTTTTGTACATATATTTAAGTCTAACGTATCAATAGTAAACAAAAATGATACTTATTTGTCGACTTGATATAGTTGCGCCAGTTCTTCAATGAGTATTTTTATACAATTAGATTTTTCCTCTCAAGAAGTGGGATAATAGAAAGCTCGATTAATGTGAAGTTGAATAACAAAACAAAAATTGTTATTAGAAGAGAGAAAAAACTCAATTCAATATTTTATCTGAAAATAGTACTTCAAAATAAAGCTCTTGAAATCTGTAATATTGAAAGATATGACCTTAAACTCAAGATCACATACACCTACATTTGTACATATAAATAGGTAGATTCGCACCCCAAAAAGGCCAAAAGCTAACTTATGTCAAAAATGCCAAACCTGAATGCACGTTAAGCCATTTATAGAATCGGTGAACGAATAAACTACCTCAATAAACAGTAAAACATAAAAAAAGGTACATAGTCCCACAACAGATTGTAACATTGCCCATATGTTACAACTCAGTTACAACTGACTATTATCAAGTGTAAGTTCATAGTTCATATGAAATCATTCAAAATATCAATATTTTCTTATTATACAAAATACTAAATTACTAGAACTTAAATCTTTGACCGAAACCAAAAAAAATGTGACGGGTAGGCGAACAATACAATTACTACCTTCACAATATACCCAATGTCTTTTCAACATACAAAAATATCCAAGTAGCATAGTATATAAATTGCTGTTCACGTGTTTCAGGGAATAACATCTCTTGAGTCAACCACTCTGGTTTAACAATAATATTAAAATCAATAAAAATGTGTTTCATT
Source organism: Modiolus philippinarum (assembly GCA_002080025.1). Lineage (NCBI taxonomy): Eukaryota > Metazoa > Mollusca > Bivalvia > Mytilida > Modiolidae > Modiolus > Modiolus philippinarum. The sequence goes on from MJUU01004197.1 coordinate 8,468, forward strand.
CAGAGATGGTGAGAGAAAGATGTATTTTTTATTAATGATTTGATAGATGACAATTGTCAGTTTCTGAGGTTTGATCAATTAAAACAAAAATTTAACATACACTGTTCTTTCCTTGAATTCTATGGGATAATTCATTCAATTCCTAAGGAATGGAAGGAAAGAATTAAAAACGAAACCAAACCGACAACGATAGAAAATTAAATGTTAAATAAAATCAAACATAATCCTAAAAGTTGTAAATTAATTAACAGTCTATTTGTAAAATCTTTTGTACCGGAACCTCTGAAAGCATATATTGTTACAAAAAATAACAAACTGATAGAGTTGCAGTTAAAGCTTTTGCACAGAATCATTGCAACAAACTCTTTTCTTTTTAAGTGTAAATTAAAAGAAACTGAACTTTGTAATTTTTGTGAAGAATCAAAGGAAACTATTCTACACTTATTTTGGACCTGCAACACTGTTAAAAATATTTGGCTCTCATTAAGTATTTTTTTTCAATTCAAGAGGTGTCAGATTTCCTTACAATCCAAGAGAGATAATACTTGGATGTGATTCAGAACATTTTGATATGGCTGTGGAAAACATTTTATTAATTGTTGAATTTTTCACATTCATGTGTAAACAAAAGAATGAAAAACCAAAATTAAAGGGAGTGTTTGAAATGATTAAAAAGGAAATTATTATTGATAAAAATTCTAGTTGTATGATCTCATATGCAAAAAGGGAGCAAACAATTGAGAAATGGAGAGTTGTGTCTGCTACACTTGGGGAAGAAAATACTTAATTATACTTTTGTACTCACTATATATATATATATATATATTGTTGATACCTGTGCTGATGTTTTCAAAAAATAAAAGAAAGTTACAAAAAAATAGTTTTATACCGTTTCATAGCAGAAACGCTGTTAGTTTTTCTGAGATGATTAATAGTCAAGGTAAGTATGTACTTTTCGGTTTGGAAAAATTTTGCAAAATTGCTATATTTCTATTTAAGAACTCGTAATTTGCAATATTCCACTTACATCTGCATATACTAATTCTTATATGTATACATATGTTTGTTCCCTATATTACATATGTAATATTGTACTATTATGCCTCGTGTGGCACCTTAAGTGAAATATTCAAACGGTTATCTGCAACCTTATTCAATCAATCAAAAAGAATTTACTTAGAAATTATGATAATGGGACACATGATTTACGTCTGCCTTGTTGCTTTCATTGTAAATCACGTACACTCGTAATTTTCAATGGCACACTTTCAAACAAAAGCGCATCAGAGTGTATATTTCAATTTATAATTAAAGAAAGAAAAAATGTAAATGTCATGTTGCCACAAGTACGCCATCAACTTAATCCTTATCAAACAAGTACATTTCTGAATATTATTATTGCAAGCGGTGGTCGAACAATAATAATGTTGATGGTGGCATATTTACAATACCACTGTAGTCTTAATCTATACGATGGATACCTCATTTTCAGCATCATTGTCCTCTGTATTTACAAATTTCATTTTTATTTCAGTCACTGGTCTGGATTTGTGCCATTCCAAATAGAAAATTGTGATGCATACAACTGCTGTAGATAATGCTACAAACATACTGAATCCCATGGTATAAATTGACCATCCATATGTATATAACACCGTCAAATCAGGATCTTTATTGGTTGATTTTATTTCAGTTTCAACATTAGTGATATAGATTATGATTCCAATGGCAACACACAATGCTACAAGATAATAATAATTATAATTTGCCATGCAGCTATAATTTGCTAAACCAGCCCGATATTTTTTTCCAGGATGGATATAAATGTAATTTCTAAAAATTCCAATATTTTTAAGCTAAGGAAAACTAAGAAGATAGCTCTTGACTTTCATCTTTTGGTTATCATTTTACGAGACCAAAAATTTCAAAATTACCTTTCCCGTAATTGATTTTACCGCTGTTTTTGACATCGTTATTTCTGTAAGATGGATCTATATTATATACTACTCAACAAAAGAAACGATACACAGTTAATTTTGTAAAATTTTTGTTTTGCGCAAAAAGAAGTTTTTATGTTAATATATTAATGAATTCAACGCCAAAACGCATGTGTTTATTCCATTTTTAAATCAATTCTGAAACAGATACGATGAAAATCCGGAATGGTAGTTTTTCGCCCGATGATTAAAAATGTTTGATGTCAATAATCAGGACACATCATCATGTTAACAATTTGCCATCCTGAAAGTTGAGAACAATGTCTCATTTCGATGCCCCGTTCAATCCAAAATCAACGTGGACAATTACTTAGCGCGGTCACGCCGTCAAACTTGAATTTTGCCCTCGAAAGGCATTGTTATGTGAAAAGAAGAACAAACTTAAGACTACTGATTAATCTAGAGCAAACATGCTCATCAAATGATAACTCACGTGACAGCAGGTTCCGTGAGACGTCGCAATGTCAAGATTGCATAACACGCGTTTAACGCTTATGAGTACGGTAGTTGAAAATGGAAAATAGGCCTGAGGAAATCATGGCCGACATAGCAACAGAAGTTTGATCTCAGCCATCTAGAAAATGTGCTGGTTTGGTAAAAAAAAGTGGATATACTCGCAATTTACAACTGCAAACAGAAAATTCCGGATTATGACCTTGACCGTGACCGGAGATGGTTCAGAAATTGTAAGAGACATTTTTGGTCATTATGTTAATTCTTACGTGCAGAAAATACATTTTGTCTACGAGTTATGGTTTTCTGCTAAAAAGTAAAATATTTTTTTGGATAAAATCTGTGTATCGTTTCTTTTGTTGAGTAGTATAACTTCACCATCATTTGCTCAATATCCGAAGTCAGAATAAAGTGATCAGCTACGAAAGACCACAAGGCCAATTAGCTATTCTTGTATCGAAGGGCGTTACTTAATTGAATAAGCTGTTCTTCTTAACAAAGCCTTATCATTATACTTTGAAGAAAACAAAAATAAGTTTAGTGTTGATGCTTTCTCCTACTTATGGACTGTTGCACGTTCGCAAAAATTCAAACTTTACTTCAAAGCAAAAAGTGCAGGCTTTGTGTAAATAAAGGGAATAACTTTTGGTAAACTTCCGGTGCTTCCGTTAAAAAGCAGCAAAACTTCCTCTCAGATATTTGATAAAGGGTTCTCAGGGGAAATTTTGTTTTTTTCTCAATTTAATTTTTTTTCGAGCCAGATCCTATATCGAATATCTTAGACATGGTTTTGTTGAACTTGTTAAATGTTATGTTATGTTTTTAAATGGCTCTTTCAGATAAAGTAAACAGAGTTAAGCTGCCTGTGAACCTAATGTTTTGAAATATTATCAATAAAAACCCTCTTTTGCCAAATATCGAGATATTTAAAGTAATGCTATTGGAATATAAAAATTAAACGTCTATTTAATCATTTTCCTTTAGTCTGATATTCATTTTCACTGTATCTTCTCTTAGGCATACTTATGTGGAATCAAAGTCAGTGACTGACAATTTAATTCCACAGACCGTGTGCTAACTTAAATCAAAGAAATATTCACTATACCCTTAGTATTTCAATATATCTCAAAAGGAATGAGAAAGAATTTACAAATGCATTGACATCACGCAAAAGTAACAATTTATGACACAATGTATCTAAAAATGATGATATATAGCTTTCATAAATAATAAACACTGGTGAAACATGAGCATATTGCACATAATACTCATGACAATTAGCACGATGTTTTGTGAGCCTCTAAAATAATTGTGAATATATTCACACGCTATGGAAATTTAGCATGATATACTCTATCCGTTGGGATAATGGATTTGACGATTTATTTGTCTCTCCTGCAAAGGGCAGTGCGTAAAAAAAATCCCGTGCGAAAGATGCATGCTCTTTATATTTTTCAGATATTGAATCGATGAGTGTCCTGAAATTGTTTATATTTTATTGTCTTCTGTAAGTTCTTGAAGGTTATTTCTATTTTGTTCATGGGTAAAACTGACCGTGGATGAAGTGTTGTTCGACATCTAGTAATGAATTATGTCATGGTCCTTGTGCACCAGTACCAGGGGCCGTCCTAAACTTACCATGAGATATGAGCATAGCTCATTGTTGAAGACGACAAGGTGTCTCAAAACAAAGAACAACAAAAAAGCGTTGTTCCATTGCTTGTTTTTGTAATGAGACTTTGTTTCATATGCATTTACTCCATATCCTTTCGACGCTTATTTAAGGGAAATGACAGCTGTGTGTGTGTGATGAAGGGTAGCTTCCATCGTAGTTTTGTCCTTAGCTATATTTGATATTACTGATTATTCGGATTTCGTTTGGTTTTATGCATTTTAACATTTTTGAAATTATGGATTTCCTGTTTGGGTTCTAGTGCTGCTGATGAGGAATAAATTTCCTAAATGGCCATACAGCTCATAAAGATTATTGCAGTTGGAGCTAACATATGTGTTATGGTCTCATGTTCATTTACTCCATATCCTTTCGTAAAATATTAAATACAGGAGTCTGTCTTTTATTGCAGTGTGGAGTTGGTAAAACAATTTCCAGTGGTAGAGATGTATACTCTTTATTTTTCTTAGATAATATGGTGCACTTGTACATGATATAATATCCCATGTGTACTCTTTGTTCAATTACTATTATCTAAATTTATGTAAATTCTAAAACCGAAGGATAAACTCCAACCATCGTAGTTTTGTCCTTAGCTATATGTGATATAACTGATTATTCGGATTTCGTTGGGTGTTATGCATTTTAACATTTTTTGAAATTATGGATTTCCTGTTTGGGTTCTAGTGCTGCTGATGAGGAATAAATTTCCAAAATGGTCATACAGCTCATTAAAATTATTGCAGTTGGAGATGACATATGTGTTTTGGTCTTATGTTCATTTACTCCATATCCTTTCGTAAAATAGTAGTATTTGACGAATAACAATAGGGGTAACAAAACATCTGTGTGGAATACAAACAAAGAAGCATCTGTTCACTTGGATGCTGTGGAGTAGTATATGACCAAAATATCTACATTTTCGCATTTCTCATTTGATTTCGTGTTTTACAAAATAATGTCCAAATTGGCCTACTTGTTGTGGTTGAGAATTTTGATAACGCTATCAAATATCTGCCAGATCCATTATACGACGAATAATTGTCAGTATTAATTATGTTTTGTCTGATTTGTTGTCTCAGTTACTCATTTACTCCACTTTATCAACAACTGAATATTACTAATCATTTATATTTACCTGATGCCACATAACAAATCCCAGCTAATAAGGTAAATGCTTTCCACCTATAAATGCCTATTATACAGAATACCAAACAACCAACAATAATCACAAAGGCAGTCAAAAACACTGGTGTGGATGATCTCTGGGATTCTACAATATCAATAAGTCGTTCATTGCTTTCCCTTATTAAAGTTCGTTTACATAAGTCTTCACTTGATCGAGTGTAACCTTATTTGTTTCACACTAATATATATATATGGTCATGTTTTGATTTAATAATGATAAAAAAAAATAAAGAACTTTACACTGAAACAAACTTTTCACCGGCGATTTTTTTTTCGATTCGGAGTCATTTTTCACAAAGTATATTATTAGATATACTGTATAAATTTTTCATTGCAACTTGTATGATACAGAATTGATCCCACTTCAACAAATAAAAATATTCACATTTTCTTGCGTCTTAAATAATATAAGTGTGTATTGTTAAATATACCGAAATGGGACAGTGATTTGTTTAAGACATACCTTATTTATCTATTTTCTACAATGGCTCTATAAAATACCTTTAGTTTATGCCGCCATCGCCGTCATCGTTGCCGTCATACTTTTTGTGACTTTCGTCACAAGAGAAAATAAAATACTCGTAGGAAGCGGAGGTAAACAAGTACTTATTTTTCGAAAACTGGATGGTAATTAGGGTAGGTAAATCACGGCTATCAGTTGATGAACCTGTTATACCGAAGTTTTGGTTAATTTCGCGCTGTATATGTAGGTTAAGCAATACAAAAATCTTTGGAACCGGAGATTCACATATGTACTTAATTTCATTAACTCATATTGTACTTGCTAAATAAGAATTACCGACTCGTTAAATTTGGTACCTAATCTTGCAATAATCGAAGCTTACCTTCTGTATGACTGATTTTGTGAGTCATAAATAAGCATACTTAGTCAAATTAACTCAGAGATAAGATTTGGACGAACAATACCCAAGTTTTAATTGGGCTGATCGACATTAAAAACTTTTTGGACCAGTCATTCAATTCTTTCAAATCATCATGAATCATCGAATTGATCAGATCTGTAAAGGTCTCACATGACTCAAATGAATAGAAGGGTTGTTGGGCGCCCACAACAATTAGTTTTGAGAGCAAACATATTCAGATGATTTCTTGCCATATAACTATGTCTCAGTAAACAGAGCTGATTCATTTCTATAAAAGGTATATTAATATCTTAACAATACTTAAAACATACCTGCAATGGCTATGCTAATTTCTTGTCTTGGTAACTTTGGCGTCGAGTAGTCCAATTTCGTACAAAATGTAAAACCTGAAAATGAAATCCATCATGTTAAGCTGTATGTTATTTCAGATGCTATGGAGTTACATTAGCGTCTTTTGCACCTTTCAAATTTTTAGAAGCAATAATAAAAAATATTAAACACAAAAAAACTTGCCTCGACTTTAAATAAAATTAATTTTGTTTTTCTTTTTAAATCTTTCAGTTAACTGAAGCAATAAGGGCCATTTTGATATACAAATAGTGTATTACAGAGTGTAGATGTAAATAAAACTAGCACAGTTTGCATCAGGCTCGAGTACACAGTTATTTCCCTTCACTACTCGTGAATATAGTTGTTAGTATTTATAGTGTATATTTTCTCATTTTTTTTCTATTCCCCTCTTTTGAATTTCTCCTGATTTTCGTATTCAGTAGACAGAAAAGGCTTCAAATATAGTGCACAAAATAAATATTTTTGAAATTTTATTCAGAAATGAGTGAAAAGGCTATGTAAGCAGTGTTATAATTTCCTGTTTTCGGAAGGCCTCTGGCCTGAAGGACACTGGTACCCTAATGTTTTGAGTTGTCAGGCAAAAACTAGCCGGTAGAATTTTTTGAAATTTAGATATGTTTTGAGTCTAAAGCTTAACTATATACATTCCAAAAATGGGAAAGATTGCGGCATTGAGTTTTTTTTTAATTCAAGATAATGTTTACTTGAACAAATAGGGGAAAATGGGGACAATTAATTGTGGTCTCGGACCTAAAAGGCTGAATCAACCAAATTTGAAAATCAACATTTTGACTACCTCACTTGGATTTTTGGGTTCAGTTTAGGTAATTTTTATGGTTTTCAATGTTTTTTAGTTAAAATTCTAAAAATTAGCATTTTTGGCAGCAATTTTGTGCACTTTCCCTGAATTTGGACCGTTATTCTGGCTGCAGTAAAGAAGGGGTAATTTTATAGAAAATTGTGACCCTAAATTCAAAATTTTGCACTAATTTTAACCGAAGGGACCCAAAACTTGATTCCCAGTGCTAAAATAAAAGGAAATTTATGAAATAGCTTGTCAAAAGATGGGACATAAGGAGGTCTAAAGGCCATAAAAAACAACAAAACACAACAATTGAAAACTCTTTTCGAAATAATTGGTTGGCCCTGAAAAGGGCCGTTGTTTTTATCTGTCTTCTGTTTAGCTTTTCTATGGTAACCGTGGAAGCTTCTTTTTGCAGTAACTGCTATGTGGGTGTAATTCAGGAATTGCATCCAACTGCCGCTTTTTGTAATCTGGATTTTTCTTGTTCAGTCCCTTGTACGTCTAATGTTCCTGTAGCTTTTGAGCGCTGTGTATGAGTCGTCGCTTTCTAACTTCTTTCTTCTTTTCATATTCTTGTTTGTAAGTGAATGCTTTGTCCAAGTTGGTCAGATACTGCAAGGAGCTGCCAGATAGTTCAATTCCTAGATGGTCGCATTTCTGTTTCGAAGAAGTTCCAGGCTTGTTGTTGTTTCTGTGGGTTCCAGATGCAAGTCTAGGCTCCATGTTTCTGGACTGAATGACATTTTTAGGTAAATTTATACTAAATGCTCTGTGGACTCCCTCATTCTTGTTTGTTGTGTAATATAACTTCATGCTTGTGATTGCATCTTCACTCAATTTCATTTTCAATATTTCTTGCAGTATTAACTTATCTTTTTCATCCATTTACAGGACAGTGATCTTGTAAGAAGACAGCCACTTTGATCGGATTCACCAGTTTACACTATCATCACCTCTACAAACAACAGCATAGTCTCTGCACATTGAACAGTCACCATCATAACACTTGACAGTTGCTTCTAGGACCTTCGGTAAGTGTTTACATACTTCTTTAGTCTTTTTGCCATGTTGTTCCATGAGCTGTTTAACTATTATTGAATTTCTGCATTTAACATCTAAGCTGAAGGCCTTCTTCAGTTCTTTGTTTTCTTCCTTTGTCCGCCCGTGGAACATGGTTTCAATGTACATAGCTCTGAGTGAGGCCCGGAACTGTGACTGACCTAAGTGAACATGGTCGGCTAGCCTGTCAACTTGCCAAAGTGGGTGGAGTGCCTTCATCGCGTCGTTGATACCACTTGCAGATCGACCATCTCCATCTGTTGTCGCATAACGTACAAGTATGTTTTGCAGTGCGAACTGTGTTCCTATTGCCTTTCCCATGTCGTACTCTGAAACTGGAGCTGCTCTGTATAAATTTGCAGTGCAATCTTCATGACCATCAGGGTATTCAATTTCGAAACCTTTCCGCGAAGCCAAGCTCCTTTCCAACACACCTGGTTCTGGAATGCTGCAGCAACAATATATTGTCTCTCAGTTACCGTTTCGATTGCAAGTGTGAATGCTTGGGTTGCACTTAAACCGGACTTCTTTCTGCTAGTTGTTGTCTGCCTGTTGTTCCTGCCATCAACCGTGATGTTTATTTCATTTTCTAGATCTCCCCTCTCTCTCTCTGTTGACTGCCTTCACCAGTTGCAATTTTTCAGCCATATCTTTTTTATTGAGTTCAACTAGTTCTTTTCCCAGACCGTGTGTCCTTCTCTGCATTCCTGATCTGCTGGGTGGGGGACAGTCTATCCTAGCAAACACCTCCTGAGCTTTGGTATTACCAATAGGACTGTCATGTAAGACTGCAGCTAGAGCAACATTTGGTGCAGCAGGGTTTGGACCAGGCTTGTTGTTAGCAATTTCTTTATACATTTTCATCTCAGGACTTGTATATGCACAGTTACTACATTTCAGAGTGTACTCCCATTTCACCTGATTGTCAACCAATATATCAGGAACTTTGCAGGACGGAAAGTCTTTGATGTGGCCTTTCATGATAGTATTTAGCATATTCATCATTGCATCATGGTCAATAAACCGCATACCAGTGACTTCATGACTGTCTTTTTCTCTTTTCAGCTGTGATCGAGTTGATACATCATATATGCTAGTGGTACAAGTGGATGGTTCATCGACTGTCTCAGGATTGTTAGTTGACATAGAATTCACCTCGACTATTTGAGTGCCTTGTTGTTGTTGGGATGTAGACTCAAGCAGCTCGACACCAACTTTATTCCATGGAACATTTCTTTTTTTTTTGGAACCTAGAGGCATGCAGGGCAAACTTGTTTCTTTGCAAAAGAGCACGGCCCTTGTTGTGTGGGGTGGCACCTTCAGGAAGACCTCTTGTAGACACCTTTGGAACAATTCTGGTACAGCATATACTCAGAAGTGATGGAATAACCTCAGAATTGTTAGTTTTTATACTTTTTGGATGTTTTTGATGATGTAACATTTTCCAAAATTCAAATGATGCCACAACTGAACACCTGGCTTCAAAGGGAGCAGTGGAATGTGGGTTTTCCCCAACATCAAAGGAGATGGATGACAACAAAGGAATTGTTGGCATTTTTTTAAAGAGAGCCAAAATTGACATTTTTTTTTTTTGCAGAAATTTGGTTTAAATGATGTTTAGACATTAAAGTAATTTTTGAAATACAAATTTTCTGTAAAAAATCAATTTTTAATTATTTTGAAATTTTTTAAAGAAATTTTGAAATTTTTTAAAAAAATTTTGAATTTTTTTGTTAAAAAAAATTTAATTTTTAACAAAGTTGACAAAATTTATTTTATTTGGCCAGAAATGAATTGTATAATTAATAACCTTTCTAAAACACTTTATTTAGCTGAAAAAATTCCAGGACTTTTATGGCCATTTAAACATTTTTATGACCCTGTGATTTGATTGCGGATACATGTTGCTTAGGGTCCCTTGAATAAACATTACATTTTCATGTAACCTGTTTCAATATACCTTTAACCATGCATTTTGTATATTGTATGTTGATTTCACAATTTTTCGGTATAATTTACAGATCTCTAATAGAAGTTTTGTATTTTTAATAAATTTTCAAACAAAACAAATCATGTTTTTCAGGTGAATTTCAAATTTTAATTTGATTAAAAAATTAAAATCATGACAAATTCATCAAATATTTAATGGAATAAATTAGCACAAAGACTTATTTTTCAGATACACTTTATTTTATGCCAAAATGTTGTGAAATAAAAAAGTAACAGTAATATTTGTTATGAGGGTACACCAAGAAGAAATGCGATTTTCTGTCAAGAAAATTGAGTGTCATTTTAATAGTAGGGTAGTAGTATTTAAGAGACCGATACAGATTCAAACTTTGGCGGATTGGTCTGAAATTTCGTAAAATAAGTTGGAATAGATTAAGTTTAATGCATGCAAAGTTTTATTAAATTCCGACACCGTTTAAGGGTGTATTAGGTCCGAGCACACAGTTATTTTCCTTCACTACTCGTCGTATACGAATATAGTTGTTAGTATTTATAGTGTATTTTTTTCTCATTTTTTTTTCTATTCCCCTCTTTTGAATTTCTCTTGATTTTTCGTATTCAGTAGACAGAAAAGGCTTCAAATATAGTGCACAAAATAAATATTTTTGAAATTTTATTCAGAAATGAGTGAAAAGGCTATGTAAACAGTGTTATAATTTCCTGTTTTCGGAAGGCCTCTGGCCTGAAGGACACTGGTACCCTAATGTTTTGAATTGTCAAGCAATAACTAGCCGGTAGAATTTTTTGAAATTTAGATATGTTTTGAGTCTAAAGCTTAACTATCTGCGTTCCAAAAATGGGAAAGATTGCGGCATTGAGTTTTTTTTTTAATTCAAGATAATGTTTACTTGAACAAATAGGGGAAAATGGGGAAAATTAATTGTGGTCTCGGACCATCCGGTGTAATTACCTCGATATTGACAAACCCTTCGGTGACCCTGATCACCGTATCAATTCAACGTTTAAGCATTGCAAAGGTATGTATGTAAAGGTATACGTGCAAAGGTATTTTCATGCAACAACTATTGTACCTTTATTTTAAGAAAAACCAGATCGCAAAACCAAAGCCAAACCTGAGATAAAGGCACGCCATCGGAGGATTAATGTCTAAAATGTTCCTATTTTTACAATGAAACAAACCTTCCATATCGACGCAATATTTCCACAGACCCATGGAGGCAGATATCTGAACTTTTTCAGGAAACGTAATATTAGGCATCGACTCAGTGATATAGTCGTATTCTAGTGTATCGTACTGTATGAAATATTTAAAAGGTATATCCTCTACAACATACAGCCAGTAATCTGTAGAAACAGGGATAACAATGCTGACAACAGCTATTGTTCCAAGAACGAATGCCGTGCTGACTAAAACAAACATTCTGTTGTAGTTATGCATCTTTTCTCTAAGCCCTCCCGTTTGTAATCGCTCAATATGAATTTACAAAGCCTTTAAGCTAGTGCAAAAATAAAGGGTCTAATGAATATATTCCAAGGCTTTAAGCTGAAGTAACAACCACAATGAACGTACACATTAGAGGAAGTTTTTTTTCCAGTGGCTCCTTGATTTAAAATGTCCAGACATTCGGAAACAAGTGATTTACTGAGAGGTTCCAGTTATGTGACATGATACTTAGACTGTCGTGTATAATTTGATGAAGTATTATATAGATAAAAGAGGCATATCGGAAACAACCAATTATGTAGAGAACAAATATTATAATTATTATAATAACACTAATCATAAATGTAGTAAGTGTGAGATGATTATACGTATAATCATTTTTGATATCGAATTATACCAAAAATGTTTCTCTTGTTGAACCTATGTATGCCATGTACATAATGAAAACATTTATTGTTAGCCTTCTCGGATTATGTGTATGGTACTCGGGATGTACAAACTAATAAGCAACCAAGATTACCTCGAGACTTAACAGGTTGTTGAAATTTTCTTTAAGTCTTCTCTGTGCTGGTGATAATAAACTTCTCTGGAATTACATAATGACCCATAAGTTTTCATAGCATTGATCTTTATGGACTATTAGAAGCTTTCTAAAAATGTATGAAGACTTCATATAATGATGAGTAAATTCCAGTGGTTACTAAAGGATTTTGCGTGAGGTTGCTCCTTTGTCCGCTTATGTACTGGTTTGGCTAAATCCTGCCTTGTGATCTCGAAGCTTTTTATTGACAGTTTTCTTCATTCGTTCACAAATTATTATTTTAACACTTAACTTAGTACTGATAAAAGCATTATCAATCTGTAGTTATCTTAAAATGTTGAGATTACCTTTCTTGTTCAGTTTTACCAGATGTCATTCCATCCAATCTTGATGTTAATCTTCTTAAAGTAGGTCTGTCTTCAGGTCTTTGAAAATGTGTGAGACTTTCGTACTCCCCTTACTTCATGAGGAAATTTTGCACATTACCCCACTTTACTTTAGAACAAAAAAGAATGCATACAAATTTAATAAAATTCTTTACTTTCCTTTATTGAATTTCAAAGGATTGTCTTCTTAATGAAAGACATAGAAACGTTCGGTAACCTGCCAAAATTTAGACCCTTACATCTCAAAAACAAGCATATTGACCTATCAATATTAATTTTTTACTGAAAATCATCTTTATTCAAAACCATTTATTTTATTATCTTGATTTTATAAACGCGAGGAGTTATCATCCTTAAGTCAATTAGACTTTACAAATTAAGTCATAGAGTATTTGTGTTGGTGAATCTAGATCTGCTCTGGACCTCTACGTGCTTGTTTATTGTCTAGACTTGGTTTTTTTCAACGGTTTGATCGCTTTTTGTGATTTCAGCCTTTTGTGATCAAGAGAGAGAGAGAGAGAGAGAGTCCAAACTGTTGTTTTGCATAGAGTGCCTTGATAGAGAATATTTTGGGCAAGGTAAATTACTTCAAATCGAACATCAGATTTATCCTTTGGATTAAGTGAAAGCAAAATATGATGATTTTCAGACAATGATAACTTTTACGAACCCCCAATTTTAGAGCAAAGATAGGGAAATGAAAGGCTCATGCTCCTTCCTTTAAAAGAGATTCTTCTCCTCAAGTCTGATGTTGTGCTTATGTTTCTGCCATTAGTTTGCAAGTGAACAGATAATTTGCCTAGGTTTCAGAGCATTTGGTAAAGACGTCTTGATACAGTCAGCCTTAAAAGAGCCACTGGTCGGTGTAATCCCTTTGCCGTTGGTACATACTTGCAATCGTTAGTCTCTCCATTGGTCTATCCACTTAGTCCATAGCTGGATTTAATGAGTAAGAGTCAATCCTAGATGAGCTGCCCGCCAAGGCATACAATTCTTTCAGTCCCAGTCACTCATAGACACAGATGAGTATTATTTCAAATTAGATCCGCAAATTCGCAAAATACGCAAATTTTTTTGTTGCAAATCAAGACTTCTACTCTTAACGCAAGTGCTAAAAGTTTTTCATCAGTAAATGAGCAGTCACAAAATGTTTCTCAACCCAGGTTAGCCTGCGACTTCACACACAATTCACAAGTTTCTGAATTCCGCATCCCTACTCAGCATTGTGCTTCATATGTCAATGGTACAAGTAGCCATATACTACCTAAGCTGAACCTACCTACCTTTGACGGAAATATCCTAGATTGGACCGCATTTTGGGATTCCTTTGACACTGCCGTACATAGTTATAATACACTGAGCGATGTACAAAAGTTCAATTATTTTAATTCATCACTAGAAGAAGAAGCTGCCTACACTGTAGCAGGTTTTGCGCTAACAAATACAAATTACGATAATGCCACAGAGTTATTACATGAAAGGTTTGGACAAAACACATGATTAACAGGCTATACTTGATCTACCAGCGCCTAAAACACTCTTACAAGTATAAAAACATTTTATGACAAGACCGAATCTTACATTCGAGGTCTAGAATCTCTTAACCAAACCCAGGAAACTTACGGATCAGTACTAGTACCAGTTATTCTCAACAAAATGCCGGGAGAAATACGCAAAAACTTGACTCGTGAGCACGGTTCAACAGATTGGATACCAAGCGATCTACGCAAAAGTAATTTCAAAGAACTAACAATTCTCCAGTAAGAAAAGGGTGTTCAAAATCGAGAAATCCCGACTGCTACCGCAGCATTTCACACCAACACGAAGTTCCGTAGTAAACACTGGTCTAAAGGTAAATCGCCACAGAAATCAAACACAGTTGTTTGCACTTACTGTAAAGATAAACACTTTTCGTCTGAATCCACAAAATATGCTAATCACAATGTACGTATGAAAATCGTTAAGAAGGAAAGATTGTGTTTCAATTGTCTTGGTAAACATGCTATCATCTAAGTCAAACTGCAAAAATTTTAATAAGCGCCACCACACGAGCTTGTGTACTAACGAGGATCAACATGACAAAGAGACTACAAGTACATGTACAGTTCAAACTGAAAGTACTAGACAGGTGGACACATCCATACTTTATTCGTCAACCTATCGAAGTCGACTAAATGTGCTGTTGAAAACTGCTATTGCACCAGTTAGATACAGAGACCAAATAATGGACGTAAATATACTGTTCGACTAGGGTAAGCAAAGATCTTTCATATCCGCAAATCTAGCAGAGAAGTTACATTTAACTCCTAAAGGAAGCGAAGCAATTAGCTTATCGGGATTTGGAGATTCAGGGAAAAATAACCATATACAACACTTGGACATTGCTACTGTGAAGCTACAGACTATTGACAACAAGGAGGTACCAATAGATGTATTAGTAGTGCCTGAAATAGCTGCACCCCTGAAATCCTATGTATCAACCGCCAGCAAACTACCATACTTAAGAAAACTTGAAACTAGCACATGCCGTTACGGAGGATGATTCTTTTACTATTGAACTACTTATAGGTGTAGACCATTACTGGAGTATCGTGCAAGATGAAACAATCAGAGGAGATGGACCAGTCGCTGTAAAGTCAAAAATAGGATATCTTCTTTCAGGGCAGTTACTGGATCAAAATCTATCATCACGAAAACGTCAATGCTGAATGTAATTGCTTGTCACCAAAAGGAGGAATTCGACCTCGAAAAGTTTTGGAAATTAGAAATCACAGGAACAGAGAAAACTGGTGCAGAAACATCGACTCAACAAGAATACAAAGATGATTATATGCAAACATCAATTAGTTACCATAACAATCGTTACCATGTGAAGTTACCATGGAAAGAGGATCACCAAACCTTACCATTAAACAGACGTAACATACAAGAGAACAAAGAACGTAGTTAAGCGTCTAAAGAAGGAACCAACATTAATCAGAAAGTATGGAGAAATAATAACAGAACAAGAAAGGAGAGATTTTATTGAACGCACCGACGAGATGATACCTAAAGATCGCAAAGTTCACTATATTCCTCACCACCCTGTTAAAAATGACTCAATGACAACCCCAATAAGAATTGTGTACGACTGTAGCTGCCGTCAAACACCACAACTTGCTTCATTAAATGACTGCCTCTCTAATACACCACCTGATTTAAATGACATTGCCGCTATATTACTTAGATTTCGACTTTACCGGCATGCTGTTACAACAGATATTGAAAAAGCGTTTCTTAACGTTGGATTAGAGGAGTGCGACAGGGACGTGACTCGTTTCTTTTTGTATGCTGACCCACTGAACCCTAACGGACCACTAGTGACTTACAGATTCAAGTCTGTATTGTTTGGAGCTACATGTTCCCCTTTCATTCTGTCAGCAGTTATTAACAAACATATTAGAAATAACCCAAGCAAGTGGACAGACCAGCTACTAAGGGATATCTACGTTGACAATTTAATATCAAGTTTTCAAACAGAGGACATCGTGTGCATCTAATAGCCAAAGTTTGAATAATTTAGCAAGGAATGACAACGTACTGGATTCTGACAAAATAATCAAAGTACTTGGACTCAAGTGGAACGTTGAAAATGACAGTATTACGTTTGCAAAACAAGATACAAGTAACACTAAAGTAGTAACTAAAAGGGATGTACTCAGAATTTCATCAAGGATCTATGATCCATTTGGACTACTTGGACCTATTACTGTTCGCTACAAGATGTTCATGCAAGAACTGTGGAAACGTGGAACAGATTGGTACGAACCGTTAACTTTGAATTTCGTGAACCAATGGAAATAGTTGACTCAAAACATGGATAAAGCTACAAGTTTAGAAATACAGCATGTATATGCCCAAGATATTGACTGTTCGAGCGCAATCTTACATGTATTTACCGATGCTAGTGCAAAGGCATCCGGAGCATGCGCATACATAGTGATTGGAAACCTAAGTACACTAATTATGGCGAAGAATAGAATTACACCAATTAAGAAAGTTACAATCCCGAAACTTGAATTGATGGGCGCGTTAATTTGGGCAAGATTGTGCAAATACATTACTGAGAACTCAGAAATTGCAAACACATACCTATGGACAGATAGCCAGATTGTCTTAATTTGGCTTAATACGACAAAACCATTGAGTGCATTTATAAGGAACCGAGTCCAAGAAATCAATGAAGTAACTAAAACAAATTCGTGGAAATACTGCCCTACAACGTCAAATCCAGTAGACCTACTATCGCGTGGAGTGAATTTCGAGAGACTTATGCAAACCGACCTATGGTTTAAAGGACCATCTTGGATAACCGATGGTAGCAAGTGGCCAGTTTTGAATGTGAACAAAACACAAACTTTAACTACATTTGCCGATGAAGATCTACTATCTACTGAAGTTTTGATTGAAAATCAAGTTAGTGAAGTACATGTCGACAATAGAGGTATATCGAGAATCATAGACATAAACAGATTTGAAAACTACAAGAAACTTCTACGTGTAACAGCATTTGTTCTGAAATTTGTTTCACAACTGTCGCCAAAACCAGAGACGTCCGGATTTACTACCTGTTGATGATATCAGAGATGCATCATTAATGTGGATAAAGGATGCACAACGAAAACATTATTCGGAAATCATAGACGATTTACAGAGAGATGAACATTCAAAACACTGCTTGTCAAGACAGTTGAAACTATATTTGGACGGGGACAACTTGATTAGATCGAAAGGAAGATTACACAACGCACCGATAAGTAATGAAGCGAAATTCCCAATACTGATAAAGACAAATGCGCCAATTACCAACATGATCATCGCGGATGCACATAGTAGGAATTGGCATTCAGGAGAAAGTAGTAGAATTATTCTCTTAAGACAAATGTATTGGATACCACAAATTCGAAAAAATGTGAAAACCGTCCTACGAAAATGCATTACGTGTAAAAAAAGTGAGTGGAAGGCCGTTTTCTTCAACGGAAGCACCACCGATACCGCAAAATAGACTGAGAGCAGAAGCTCCCTTTACTGTAACCGGAGTTGATTTTACCGGAGCACTGAAAGTTCGAAACATTCATGGACAGGAGGATAAGGCATATATTTACCTTTTTACATTTGCCATTACACGAGCAGTACACTTGGAGCTTGTTCACAATTTGAGTGCAGAAGAATTCATCTTGGCATTCCGGAGATTCGTTAGTAGGAAAGCACTACCTAAAGTCATGTTATCTGACAATGCCACGACATTTGTATCATCAGCCAAGGATATCGAAATTCTTACATCTTCTACGATAGTCAAAGAAGAGTTAAACAATCAAGGAACCAAATAGACCTTTATTCCTAGACGCGCGCCTTTGTATGGCGGTTTTTGGGAACCTTTGATTCGCATTACGAACAATTCTGTCAAAAAGGTACTAGGACGTTCTTATGTGACATTTGATGTTCTCAACACAGTTGTTGCCGAGGTGGAAGCCATTATTAACGACCGCCCTTTGACGTATGTTTCGGCAAACCCATTAGACGAGCATCCGATAACACCGTCTCACTTACTTTATGGAAGAAAAATATCCAAGCAATACGACATTGTACGAGGAAGAAACTCGAGATATTACACATTCATCTGTGAATAAACATTTCAACAAACAACGTGAAATTATAGGACATTTCTCGGGCCGATGGAAGATGGAGTATCTTACATCCTTACGTGAATACCATCGAATTCAAGGACATTCACATTGGAGACGTAGTGCAAATTACCACTTGAAAAGATATGATATAATGACCGTGTGAAAATAATTGTCTTGATTTGGACTGTGTTAAAGTTACTCTTTATTATCAACGAGTTATTAGAGACGCTTAAAGAGTATAAATTATATAGTTAGTACATATTCAGTTTCTTTATTTAAGACATTTTAAATTTTTACATTTTCATCACAGATTTTACTTTCTTGGCCAGGAGTATGTTGTAAACCGTTAACTTTTCTCCATCAATGTGACTATTGTAACGCACCATAAATATATTACCTCTGTAACGTCATGGACTTGTGACGTACCCGATATAGTAGCCATTTCAAGTTGAACGTATTGCAACGCCTTTGTTTTTCTATACGATCACAATCCTAATCTTATAAGGACAACATTCTCTGGAAACATTTGATTTTTCCACACCGTATACCACGCTTCCTAGTGATAAACTAAAATGACGAATCAAAGGCATCATTCAAAAGCCTTTGTCGATTCAAAAAATAGATTGTATTAGGTTATAAATCCACATTTTTTTCTCAAAAACCAATTTAAAAGGAAAAGTATGCTTCCATGAAAACAGGTGTGCTTTCTAATTGATAATATATTTGTCAATTTGGAGGTGCTATTTATCACCAGCAAGTTGGCATACCAATGAGCACTAATGTTGCTCCTTAACTCGCAGACTTGTTTTTATATTCTTACGAGACTGAATTTCTGGGCTCGTAAAAGATCATAAACTAAAAGACGCATCTTTTACTAAATGGATCCCATTAATATATCCGCAAGACCTAGAGATAAAGAAAACGAAAGCAACCACCAGATCTACATCTTTTTTTGGACTTACATCTCGTATTTGACGAAAATGGTCATCTCAGTACTAACATTTACGACAAAAACGACGATTTTAATTTCAAAATTATCGATTTCTCTAACATGGACAGTAATATTATAGCTTCTCCTGCTTATGGAGTGTTTGTTTCACAGTTTATTCGTTACGCGAGAGCTAGCACGAATTATACAGACTTACTCATTAGACATAGTTATCTCTGTGACCGCCTTATTAATCAAGGCTTCCAAAAAAAAATCCGTCTCATACGATCATTACAAATTTATTTAATAGATATCAGTCCCTTGTTGAAAAATTTGAAGTTTCGGTCCGAACTCTGAGTCAAGATTCTCCTTTTACTTAGTACTTGGATGATCATTTCTTTTAACTGTTTATGACCTTTCAGTAGCAATTGCTGTTGAGTTGCTACCGGACACTACCGCAATAGAAGGGGAGGTTTGGCATGCCATAAACCCGGTTTAACCCGCTATTTCTTTTGAAATGTCTGTACCAAGTCAGGACCATTGCGATTGATTTTTCCGCTGGTTTCCCCTGATTTGTGTTTTTGGTTCCTGACAACTCTGTTTGGTAATTTTGTTTTTACCTCATTTAGTCTATCATTAGGAAGCAGTGTATAGCGTGTGGAAAAGTCAAATGTTTTGGAAGAAACATAACAAAATTTAAGATTTTCCAATGAATCTTTCTAATTTATAAGTTTGTGTCTCATGAATAGTCTTACAGTATGCTGACTGCAGACAAAATCTTATTTCTATAGACAATTAATGTAATTGAACAAAATGTGTCTTTAATACGAGTATTTCAAAGTAATGTTGATTACACTTCTACATCAAAGTTTAAGAATTATTTAAGTCCATTCCGAAACAACTGCACATTATAAGAGGGTATGAATGTTATTTACCGTTAAGCGTGAAACAGAAATTTTTACCGTTAATCGGCAAAAATGCTAGCATGATTCGTGAAAGGGCTTAAAATGTCCTACCGTTAAAGTCATATGACTGAATTTTTTTTACCGGTAACCGTCAAAAGAGTACCCCCATTCACACCCTCTTATAAGTCTGACGTCTTCATCAAATTAGTTGCCTTGACGAGTACCACTTATCATTGACAAGTAAGTGGTTTTGACTTTTGTAAAATTTTGATATAAGTTTTAATAGTTTTTTTTAACTCCCCTGGCCCAAAGGTATTGTCATCACTGATGACGGGTGCCATGCGTGGAGCTGATCATGCTTATCCTTCCGGAGCATCTGAGTATACCTAAATGTAGGTTCACACTTTTAGTGCTTTAGTTTTGTGGCGTTCTTGTTTATTTTTGTTTATTTGTTTGTCTTTGTCATGCTGTCCCAATTCGTGTTGGATGTGATTTGCCGTGATTTTGGATTTTTGATTTTGAAATTCCCCCTTTCATCATTTTTGCTCCGGTATTCGTTTGCCGATGTATTTTGATATTTCTCATAGATCTGTTAGCTTTTCATATTTTGATTCTCTCCAGATAAATACTGGAGATAGACTTATCCTTTTCATGGGTGATGTTTGGAAGTTCCCTTTCAAAAACTGCTGATTTTGTTCCAATCCATTCAGATCCATTAAAAAAATGTAAATGTATATATGTTGTACGTGCCACAAATTAGCTGGCCACAATTAAAAAGTAAAAAACACAAAAATGTACAAATTAAAAAACACATAAAAATGACAAACATGAAAAGAAGGGAAGACTGCCCAACGTTTCGGCCTTATGGACACGGAGAAGACGATGGAAATGACGAGAGAAGGCAGACCTAGTGGCGTGTCACAGATATTACCTGTAAAAATCGCGCCACATCTTGAACTTAATCAAAAACGAGAAATAAAACATTAGTTATCTGTACTATGCAAATCTTAAACTTCAATACATAAATATAGATTACACCACAAGATCTCGTTCATTACCATATTTTATCCACTACAGATAGTTAAATTTTAAAATTTTAATTGCGAGGCTTGCCGAGCATTTTAAAATTTTTAGATTTAACTATCGAGAGTGGATAAAATATGGTAATAATCGGGATAAAGTGGTGTAATCTTTTTCTCTAATGATAAATGATAACCACCGAGAATTGTATTCCGAATAGACTTGGCGGGAAATAGCACGGGGCTTATTCCACATACGTTGAATAAAGAAAATTTATCCAACGGGTCAAAACCGGTTTAAACTTGACATATCATTAGAGAAATAATTTTATAAAATAAACTGCTTCTTTAACATTCATGCCAAAGGGTCGAGCAGTTCCAAGAAAATGGGTGATTTTTTGTTCAAGGAACTGTCGTTGTTTCTCACCTGCACTAGTTTGTATAAGGACAGTTACATGCATGTCCAGTATGCTGTTGTTAGCTCGCCGTAAATGGTCACCTACTGGGCAATCCTTTCCATTGGTGACGCTCTGTTTATGTTCGACAAAGTTATCACCCAATCTACGGCAAGTCTCACCCACATAGATCATCTTACAGCGTTTACAGCCAACAGCATACACTACATTTTCAGTAGTACATGTGAAACCATTTTTTAGTTTGAAAACGTAAGCCTGCCCTACTACTTCATCGGTTTCCCAAGTAAAAGGACAAATCAAACAGCGAGATCGCTTACATTGTCTAGTGCCGTTATATTTACAGAGAGTTTTAGGAGTAGCAATCTTGAAAGAACTAGTTACAAGGTGCTGTTTTAGACTCTTCCCTTTTCTGAAGGCTGCAATGGGAGGCGAATCCTGGAAAACTGCCAACATATGTTCGTCCTCGAGAACTATAGATTTGAAGTTACGTATCAAAATGTTTTTTATAGCTTCGTTGTGAAGGTGGTATGTCAGGACCAACGGAACCCGGTCATGGGTATTTCTCACCCTCTTCTATATTGCCTCGGATCTGGTCACTCGGGAAACTGACTTCATAGCTCGATCCAGAACTTTGCTTGGGCAGCTCTCTTAACAAAAAAGGATTTCATTCTGTTACATTGAGTCCTGAAGTCCTGCTCGCCACTACAGATACGACGAAGTCGCAAGAAATGTGACTTTGGAATGGCATCCTTCTATGACTTTGGGTGACAGGACCCTTAATTTAAATAACAGTGGGCGTCTGTCGGTTTATAAAACACTGAGGTGGAAATTTGCCCATCCTTTATGGTACAATTAATGTCGAGGAAAGAGATACTATCTTTGGTAATATTAAAAGTGCATTTGATGGCCGGATGGTACGAGGAAACATAGTCAATGAAAGACTTAAGTCATCTTCACTGTCAGAGGACACCCCAAAAAGAGAGGACACCCCAAAAACATCATCAATTTATCCTTTATAAAGTTCGGGGACAGGCCCTCTATATTCGGAGAACATTTTTTCCTCGAGGTAGCCAACAAATAAACAGGCAAAGCTTGGACCCATTTTGGTTCCCATCGCCACACCACCGGACTGACTATAATATTCCCCGTCAAATTGAAAAGTGTTGAGGGTCAAGACAAGTTCAGCAAGCCTAAGGATGATGTCTGTCTTTATATAAGGATTGGGTCTTCTGTCTAAAAATTGTCTTACCATAGCATCATTGTTGGAGATGCTAGTGTAGAGGGCAGTGACAACCATAGTAAATAGTTTGATATCAGCATTTTCTGGCTGAAAAAACTAAAAAATATTGAGAGCATGTGTAGTGTCCTCAATGTGTGTAGGTAGATTCTCCACAATTGGAATAAATACATCGTGGAGAAAACTAGAAATGTATTCGGTAGGACAGCTACAAGCTGAAAATATAGGTCTACCAGGATTCCCCAATTTATGTATTTTGGTGAGCATATAGAAACGTGAAAATGACTGCCAAAGTGCAACTTATTTTAACATTGGACTCAATGGAAACACATGTCCATCATCTAGTCTAGTATTACTGAATCAACCTAAACCAAACTGGACTGGGATGTTGTATGGAATGTCCTTTACAAAGTTCTGTGCTAAATGTCATTAAGATCAGATCAGATTAAAAAACATGGTAGCGCAGAACATACATGTATTAAAACATTAAGCTCTATGGGGAAAACGTCATTTTATTCATCTGATCTAGAACTAGTGAAGCAAATTTAACTAGTGAAGCAAATTTAAATACCGGTAATCTGTATTGCACTCTACTGGAATGATGCATGACATACGCTTTTACAACGTTGGTCCTTTACAAAAATTACCCGTTTTGTTCTGATCCATTTCAAATATGTCCAAACCAAATTTAACACTGGATCCTATGGGATCAACGTCATTTTCATTGTCTGCCCTGCAAGTACTGAAGCATGGATAACCAAATAAACTACTAGATTTCTTTTCAAAAACTGTTCATTCCAGCCTCAAATAACTGCCGTCACTCAGAACATACATAAACATCGGGACCTAGGGGAAAACATTTGCTTCCCATAATGACCTACGAGTGTAAACATGAATAGGATGATGTTTAATGCAAATGGTTCAGGATTTAACAAATTTTCTGTTCGTCTTGTCTATACTTCAGTTGTACTGAGATTGTCTTTACAATATTTCTTTTGTGCTCATAATAAGACATTGAGCTTGTTCATCTCGAATGTAGGAGAATTGAATCCCTTGAGAAATAAAACAAAATTTCATTTATATGTATTTTATATGTTTCTCGGCAAAACGAGTGAGAGCAAATACTAGTTATACAAAAATACCAAAGTTGTATATAAACAGTAAAATTCTATTATGCTGTACTTGTGTTTCAGGAGTAACCTCTCATCAGCAGCATTGGAATCTAAATATATGGAAAGCCATTATCCAAAAAATAATCAGAAAAGAAGTAGATATTACCAAAATCTTTTAGTAAATTTCTATAAATCGCTAGGTAAATTTTCGTGTCAGACAAGTCTTACTATTGGACTGGTGAATTACCTCGGGGACTTCTGGACCACCAGCAGTGGCATCGGTCCAATAATTTATAAAGGCTAGATCTAGTGAACCAACATGCATGGTTACTACTTTTGTTAGCACCTTCATAAGTTGGTTTCACGGTAGAGATAATTACTTTTATAAATACAGGAGAAAAAATGTCACTTATCCTTCAATCCAGCAAATCATTAATATAATTTCTGGAATAAAATCATAAATATAATTTATGAAATGACATTCATGAATTTGGATCCAACCTGGACTTTGCTAAATATCTCCGTGATATGACTAAGGTTTCAATGTCGTCTGCTGGACATGAAGTTTTTAATTGTTGCAAGCGCGATGGTGACTTCTTGCCAATATTTTGTTTTAAATTTTTGTCAAGTGAGCATAGCCTCTCACTTGTCTCGTTTGTTTTCACGTTATGACTAACTTGAGCTTATTAACACGTGTACCATCACAACATTTCGCTGCTGATGAGGAATTAATTTCCGAAATGGCAATAGAATTAATTTCCGAAATGGCCATACAGCTCATTGAAATTATTTGCAGTTTGAGTAAACATATGTGTTATGGTCTCACGTTCATTTACTCCATATCCTTTCGTAAAATATCAAAGGTAAATGGCCGAGTGCATGGTTCTCAAATTAGCATTAAGGTAAAAGATTTTGCAATATATTTTGGTATGTTGCAGGGTTGACTAGAGGATAAAAATGTTCGTCAGTTCCATAGAAATGATTAATTGATTAAAGTAAGTGAGAACGAACAGTCAGTCTAAAACTACATAATAAACGGACAAAAATATAGAAACAAAGATATAGCATGGGTACAGCAAAGAAAAGAAAATTGAATACACACACACACACACACACACACACACACACACACCAGAGACATTTAAATACGTTTTATATGTCTCTGCACACACCAATAGATTGATAACACGGACCCAATAAAAAAGCCATGGACGATAAGGTGCATTCGGTAGAATAAGTATTCCCTGCTTCTTAGAAGACATTATTCGTGTTGAACATGTCACTTCCGGTAGTAAAGTAGAATCCAGTAGAGGAAAAACAACTTTAGCTGTAAAAGGATAAACCTGTTGTCATCACAGTGGGAAACAGATATTCCATTGCGGTCCACAAGATTGAGATGTCAACCGTAAAACTTCTGTAGTGCCGACTTCAAGTTATGGGTAACATACCCTTGTTTAAGTAGCCTGCCTGCTCGGGTATTTATTTAGAATTTCGTAAAATGAATGTGAACCACAAGTGTTTTATTTCCTAAAACGTAGGACAAAGTTTAAAGTGCCACTGTTCATTCAAGCACAACTAGATTCGATTGTGGCAAACCATCTAAGGGATACCTCAGTTTTTGAAAGGTCTGTAAGGTAAAGTCCTGATAAGTCACCTTTTCTATACTATACCATTATGAAAAAAGTTACTTTAAAGTAAGTATATTCGTATTTTCCTTCACTTTTATTTCAGAATGTACACTACAACTGAGTAACATTTTCATTATAATTAGGACATGCACTGATACTTTCCCCTCTTTATAAGCTGAAAAAATTCAACCTTCAAAAGTAAGCAATAACAGTGCATTATTTGAATTGCCGGAGGCGTCAATTATAGACCTGATGGTTAAAAATGCAGTGTACATGCTACACGTTGCGGAGCCTGTAAACGGACATTTTAACCCCCCCCCCCCAAGGGGACTCTTAATAATGTATAGTTATTGTGATTTTAATGCAAGCAAACAAATTCGTGTCAAAGTGGACACAGAACCAGTCTAGAAACAAGAAAAGGAGGCATGTACTTAGTGAAATTGTCCTATTAAATGATCTGTTACATAAATATTGCATCAGAACAACAGGCTGCTTCATAAACATCTTCACGTTGGATATTACATCTTTGCAATATCTCATTGATATCCAATGAAATATTTAGGAGGAAATGGTTTCCCCTTTTTTCAACAAGTTTTATGTAAATAATGACTTTACCCAATTCCAAAACATATTACTTCATGCACAGCTGCCCAACATTTCAATGAAGTGTAATGAACCATTTTTGATCAATCATGTGCTGAGAAAGTACCTCCTCTTTTTGAGGATATAACAATTATGCACAAGTTGAATAATCTCGAAATATATCACGTCATGCCCATCTCCATGAGGTAAACTTTAAGTATTTTATATTTTGTCAAATTCCGGTGACTCGGTAAGTTAATTACATACGCTCAACAGCTACATCAGTAGACATACATATGGCTTGACAATTTCTTACTTTCCCTTATATTTGTTTGCATAAAGCATGAAAAACTCGCATTGGAATAATCTTGGATATTAAACAAGGAAAAATTACTTCCTAGAGGCTCCAAGATAGAACCTGTATCTCCCATCTTACAAAATGAATTTAAGCAATGCCCATATATAAACTAGAATAACTGTGAGCAAAGCTCACAAAAACATACCCCCCGCTCCCCCATTTGATTCCATATGTAACCCTTCCCCTAAAAAAAAATAATCAAAGTCAAATAACAATTTTAAATAGCTGGTGCACAATGGCAATATCTACTGAACATTCTTTGAAAGTTTCATTGAATTTCACAAAGTGGTCTAGGAGGAGTAGTCGCCACAAAGTATGTACCCTGATGCCAGTGAGTCACCCCCCCCCCCC
>MJUU01004197.1:41181-55435 GCA_002080025.1 Modiolus philippinarum
AGTTTATGAAAGTATTTTTGCAAAAACACTTTTTTGCTCTTGATTATGTAACAAATAATTTTTTTTAATAAAGTGATAGCAGGGAATTTCTCTAAAACTTAAAAGAGAAAAGTAAACCAAAGAAAATTTGAAAACAGAATTTAAATGGAAATAACCCATGACCATATGGCATTGATTTTTTTTTGGTGAAAAAAAGTCAATAACTACAACACAGGCAGTTGGAGTATGTAGATCTTGATATGCTGAACATTTTTGCAATTTACACTTCACCTCTATCTGTTTGAGTTTTTGAAATAAAAAATAAAAAATGCATAAATTTTGAAAATTTTACGGAAAAGGGCTGTAACTCTGAGACGAGTTTTCCAATTTTCTTCAAAATTGCAGGTTAGATAGATCTCATTATTCTGAACAATTTTACAGAACCGAACACATTTTTTAAACTGCATACCCTAGTGATGACCAAGGCCAAGTTTGGATTAAATTGGCCCAGTGGTTTCAGAGGAGAAGATTTAAAAAAAAAAGTTTCTGAAGGACAGACGGATGGACGACAGACGACAAACGCCATGTGATGGCAAAAGCTCACCCTGGCATAGCCAGGTGAGCTAAAAAGTGGCTGTCACCAGTAAATGATTTGAAGCTGCTGAGAAAAGTGTTAAGAAAATTTTTACCATTGACAGTGCTTGGTGAAAATATTCAGTCGGTAAACAGGAAGTAGATGTCCGACAGACTTGCATTTGATAAGCGCAATAAAGAACCCCATACTTAAGTCACAAACAAAATTTCAAGTGGCTGTGATTTATAGTTGCAGTGAAAAGTGTTACGAAAATTTTTACCATTGACAGTACTTGTTGAAAATATTCCAAGTCCGTAAACAGGAAGAAGATGTCTGACAGACCTGAATTTGATAAGCCCAATATAGAACCTCATACTTAAGTCACATACAAAATTTCAAGTGGCTGTGATAAGTAGTTGATGAGAAAAGTGCTATGAAAATTTTTACCATTGACAGTACTTGTTGAAAATACATTTGTATTCCAAGTCCCTAAACAGGAAGTAGATGTCTGGCAGACCTGAATTTGATAAGTGCAATAAAGAAACCTCATACTAAAGTCACATACAAAATTTCAAGTGGCTGTGATATGTAGTTGCTGAGAAAAGTGTTACGAAAAAAAGTGGGACGGATAACGCCAATGACAACGATGACGCCACAAGACGACTTAAGTGATCCCTATATGTCGCTACACACTACGTGTGGAGGCCACACAACAAAAACGAATTCAAATATGGACCATATGGAAAACAACTTCACTGTCACACTATTTGACATGACACTTGATAATATAGCACCATGCTTTGAAGCAGAGATGTTCAAGAAGGAATTTTTAAGATTTACACACTGAAATACTGACTAGAGTTGTTGCCAAATAGCAGCCAGTTATACATCCACCTCATTATTGAACCCTAAATAAATTTAGTAAGTGCAAATTTAGGTATGTGTGAATACATTACATGTGTGGACACAGTACAAGTGTGGACACAATACAAGTATGTACACAATGATAGAACTCCCCTTTTCTCTGAAAATATACAAAATTGCATCTCCCTTTCAAATTTTCAGCAGCAACCATTTCTCCTATCTCCAGGTGGCATACTTCAACTCTGAAACATTTTATCCAAAACTAGGCACCTTTTTTAGGCGAACATACTCTGACCAAGTACATCCCCCTTTTATTCCTTAAAATATTCAAAGTTGAATTATCCCCTTTGAAATTTTGAGCAGAAAACTATATTTCTTCATGCACATCTTCAGATGGTATACAAAAAATATGTAGCATTTAATCAAAGTCCAAGCAGCTGATTAGGAGGACATGAGATGACAAGGTTCCTCCGCCCTTTTTAAAGAAAATATTCAAGGTTGAATATTTACAAGCAGTAACTATATTACTTCATCTGCATCTTCAGGTGGTATCAAATTTAAAGTATCTGTTTGAGAGGATATGCACTGACAAGGTTCCTCCCCCTTTTCACAGAAAAATTTCAATGAAGAATTATCTCCCCTTCAAAATTTAGAGCAGCAACCCTATTTCTTCATTCACATCTTCGGATGGTATACTATAACTGTGTAACATTGCATCAAAATCAAAGCAGCTGATTAGGAGGACATGCTCTGACAAGGTACAAGGACGGACAAATAGACTGACAGTGGACAAGGTTATTCCCACATACCCATCAAAACTTCATATGCAGAGGTGTATACAGTTAGAAAACTGATTCTTGATAGAACTTAATCTTATTGGTCATAAAGTATATCCTACGTTCTCTCTTTCTCTAGCTCTTAGCTATATTGGTTCAAAAGATTTTCAAAGATTAGTGACCTCCAGAAATCTTTTTTCCATATGGATCAAGAATATCAAAACTTAACATATTAAGCTGAAAATACCAGTTACATGTTTGATATATCATTGAAAAAGAAAACTACAAATCCTCATATTTATTTAACACTGTACAACATATATGATATAATTTTGTTCATTTCTTCTTTAATGTGGTCTCCACCATAGCATCAAAGTCTTTGTCAGTAATATTCAACATTAAATTGTTGGCATTAAGGTAAACACGATTCTGTGACTGTGCAAGCTAAAAAAAAGAAAATATAAAGGTATGGTAAAAAAATAGCAAGGTAAGCCTCCTTGTCAGTAATATTCAACATTAAATTGTTGGCATTAAGGTAAACACGATTCTGTGACTGTGCAAGCTAAAAAAAAAAAGAAAATATAAAGGTATGGTAAAAAAAAATAGCAAGGTAAGCCTCCTTGTCAGTAATATTAAATATCAAGTTGTTGGCATTAAGGTAAGGGCTGTTCCAGAAATGTTGGTCTGGGACCCTTTGAAGGCACTTTATATAAATTTCTGTGGGTGGTTGTGTTTTCTTCATCCTTTTGTATTGTACATATGGGGAAGAATTCTATGGGTGGTTGGGGTCAATAAAAAGTGCCTTCAAACCCCCCATGTCAATTTTTCTGGAACAGCCCTAAACACGATTCTGTGATTGTGCAAGCTAAAATAAAGAAAATACATTGTATAAAGGTATCGTGTGCGTTTTTGTCACATGTACATTCACTCCATATCCTTTCATTTTTCCTATTGTATAAAGGTGTAGTTCAGTAATAGCAAGGTAAGTTTGAGGAATACAGAATTACCTGATTTGTCACTTTGGTATTCTGTTATTTGTTACTACTGGGCCTATGCCACTGCCGGGGGGCTGTTAGTCCCCAAGGGTATTCACCAACCCAGCAGCCAGTACCTCGGTGCTGGCCCAAAAACAGATTTTATTTGAAAACTTGCCATATCTAAATTTAAGAAAATTTTGTTAAAACCTAAGGAGTATCTCCCTCTTGTATAGCTCTGTTCTTAGCTGATTTTGGCTTCCTATATAGATCATATTGGTACATTTTTGTAATTTGTTCTCTATCAGCTTTTACACATATTTCTGTTCATGGATTTCAAAAGGTTTTGATTTGATCTGCAATGAAGAGACATAACCAGGGCAACGACTTTTGACTCCCCTTTTCCAGTGGCAATCAAAAGTCGTTGCCCCGGTTGCCACCTTCCATCTTTGTTTCGTTCTTCTTATACTTACAATTTTGTGAATTTATTAACTTGTTCTCATCCTGATATAACTGAAATATTGCTCATTGGACGTTAAACTCTAACTAATAAATCAATCAATTGAAATGCGCATATGCAGAAACTAAATTCACAGTCACTTCTGTATTCTGTAATTTGCTCTTGAATAATAACTACTTTTTCATTGTTTGTTTTGTTGGCAATGTCTTTTTTTTTTGTATGTATAGTGTCGTAAATTACATTAATTTCAAGATTTTTGGTAAAAAGGAATGAAATTAGGTAGTTTAGTGGTAGATTTTTGGCTTGAAAGTAAAGAGTACATTGCTGCTCCAAAGTGATTTTGAGTATATTGATTCATATCATAAATTGCATTTTTTAAACAAATTAAAATTGATGGCACACACATGCACTCCACGAAGTGGTTGGAGAGTTTTCTAAAACCATCCTACAGATGTCATGTGTTGGACATGTCTAATAACGTCTATTCAAATGAGCTGAGTGCTACTGATCAAATACAGTGCGTAAGTTTCTTTCAAAATCACGTATTTGTGAGTGGTATAGAGACCGTGTTGCTCTTAAAAATTAGTAACATTCAGTATATATATATATATTCAAAGTATTTATGCTCCTGTCTCAATCAAAAAATTCAGTGCAGCTTTGGATGACTATGAATTTTTGCAGTGTGTATATTTTCAGGGATTTCGAGTTTCAGCTCTATCGAAGCTTTGATTTTGTTTAAAAAGTAAAGATTTTTATGATTATTTTCCACAAAGAAAGTGTTACTCTTGATACACATCATACCATAGTAACATACTAGTTTTCTAGACAAGTAACACTCACTCATGCCGATACAGATTAATTTTCATGCTAAAACCAATAGTCCTGTTCTGTTCATTTTGTCTTTGAAGTTTCTGTTTCCTCTTATTATTTCCAAGTTATCTCCCCTTTAGCTTGTTACTAAGATATTCCTTTGCTAATATATACTATATACATCTACTTACTGTTCTTGAGATACTCTGAGCAGCTCTTATCTTCCTCAACTTCAGGTAACCAGGGTTGACGGCGATAGCTTCACCAATGTATAAATGTTAAGGAAAATATCCTCAATTTCAATTTTTCCCAAATTTAAATTACTTGCCATATATTTTTTTCATTTGGTTCCCTATTACCACCTAAATCCACTGCACACCCCTTAAGTAGGAGATTCAGGTACAAAAAAGGAATATTTCATATTAATTTTGTACCAAGAGATCAATGACAATTTCTAATTCTACAGTATTTAATTTTTGTCCTCAAATAATCATGTACTATTATTCTTTAAGAACACAAACCTTTTTCCTGTATTAGAGAGAAGTAAAGGTGTGTCACTTGTCAAGTTTAGGATTTTGTGTCAGATTTTTGAACTTCTCTGATACGTGACTTTTGTTTTTGTTAAGCCATTGCGATATCAGTGTAAAAAGAAATAAATATATTTTTTACATTTTCACCTTTATATAAGTAACATGTATCATGGAATTTACTTGGTTTTGTCTTAGGGTTAGAAAATAGTATTTGCCAATCAGCCATCCAACAGATCTCTTGCCTAATTTTTACTGAATGCTGAAAATAACATGTCACTATCTTACAACCTATTGGTGGCAATTGCTGTTGAATCGCTACTATTACTAAACACCACCGTAATGGAAAAGGGGGGCTTTGGTGTGCCATAAGACCGGTTTGACCAACCATTTCTTTTTAAATGATTGTACCAAGTCAGGACCATTGTGGTCGACAATTTTTTGGTGGTTTCCACCTGATTTGTCTCATTCTATGCAATTGGATATCATGACTGATAAACTGTACCTTGAGTTCTAGACTGGGTTGCACAATTGTCAATTATAAAAGTTAATTGATGGTTTATCTTTAAGTGTAAATTAATCCTTAACAAATTCAACCAAATTAATTTACACTTAATATTTTAATGTCAATTAACTTTAAATGATGTTTGTGCAATCCAGTCCTTGTTTATAAACTTGTATCAAAATTTGTTTTTTCTGCACAGAAAAGGTGAAGGGCATTAAGCTTTTATTAGGCATATAACAGTACATTGTATTTGTGAAATTTAAGAAATCAATCATCAAAGCATCAGATTACTAAAGATAGGTATCATCAATCTATGACTGCCAATGTCATTACTTCCCCAACCACCATCCCCCCTATATTTATGCACCTTTTATCTTCAACAACTATATCTTTAGTTGCTAATGGTGATATCCAGTGCCCCCTATATATGTCTGGCCTTACAGCAAACATACAAACTAGGATATGTTTACCAAGATTTCAGACAATTAAAAAACTCTGGTTTTATTTAACAATCATAGATCTCCTATACTTTGTACATCATCATTTGCAACCAAGACTTTCAAAATAGCTTTTCTTTTGTGTGTTTGAAGGCAAATCAAAAGCTTTAGGGCCTGTGGAGGGGATCCTACTGCAGTCAATGCTGGAATGTCTACTAATATCAACAAAATACATTTGTAAAGGCATTTTAATTAAAATTTGATGGGTTGTGGGGTATATTGGTGACTTGCACTGAAGAGGTAATGAGACATACGAATTAAGATTCCATGCATGGTGGGATGGTGGGTCCTCTTAAGAAGTGCCTTCCAATGCCCAAATACAATTATTTATACTGGAACAGTCCTAATTATTTTGAAGGGAACCACAACATCTGCAATGTGACAGCTGTTTAATTGATTTAATTTGACAAGAAATAATAAACATGCTACACATAAAATAGATTTAAAATCATTCCCCCTTCTGCTAATTATCTAATGTCGAATAACTAGATATAGACCAACTGATATGTCATCTTTGATGTCTGCCAGTTGTATGCAGTGCAGTGTTTTTGATTCACAAATTTCCCTACAGAGAAAATTTTTCTGGTTTCTGATCTACCAAAATATTTTGATTCCTACTCTACATCTGATGGCAGAAAGTGGAATATAAATATACATGAGATATATTACTTATGTTAAGGCCATGTAAAAATAATCATTAGATTCTCAGGCACTTTTTTTCAAAAAGGAACGCGGCAGGGCAGAAGCTTTTTATTTTTTCACATGTTCAACCTCTTTAAAACATTCCTGAAGCGAGAAATTTTGCAAGAAAATCCTTGTTGTTTTCATCAGTACCATTTTGAAATTGACTAGTGTCAATGATAAGCTGTTTGAAGCACGTTTTTCACCTTCCTGCCAAACGAATAGGTGATTTTTGTAAAGGGAAATCGATGCCGGATGGACCTGAAAAAAATCTGGATTTTCAGGAGATAAAAAAACAGAAATGCGGGGCCATTTCAAAGGACGCGGCAGGGCCTGAGAAGAACTCTTTTTTTATTTAGCCTAAGTAGATGTACAGGCTATATTGGTGTTTTGAAGTAAGAAATTACCTTCAAAATATTTTATCTCTTTCTTGCCTTCCAAACATTTTGATTCTACCTGCTCTGACTAGTTCATATGACTATTTTCTGGGTTTAAATGTAAAGTCATTTTCTTTACTTGTTATTTAAAAGGATATAAGTTTGGCTGCTTCAGCTTCTCCTGATGCTTGTACAATTTTTTGTTGTTTTTCTTGTTTGGCTTTTTCTACCAAAAATTGGGCCCTCTGTGCTTCTTGTTGTGCTACCTACAGTAAACAAAGTAAATAGATTTTAATATCATATAGTTGTTAAATTTGAAATTTAATTACATGCGATAAATCTGCTCTAATATTGCAAACACTACATGTGTCAAACTGATGGCTTAGCCGTAGTGAAATTAATACATCTTTTCGATCCTTGGCAAAACCAAGCAAATCCTGTATTGATAATGGCCAATACAGAATTCGTTCAATTCACTTCCAGTTGTTGTTTGCTGAGTGGTTATCTATAGTAAATTATTCATGATAGTTGTAAAATGTTTGTCTCAATATAATTACTCATTGCTTCCATAAAATCTACACTTCTATGCAAAATCAAAATAAAAATTCACTATTATTCCAGCACAGCATATATGAATATTTAACAACAATATCAAGAAACACAACAAGCTGTTTTTATACTGACCATGCTGACTCCAAGAGAAAAGTATTAAAGATGAATATTCACAACTTTAAAAAGTCCATAATTATCTTATGTTGTAAATAAAACAACAAGAATTTAATCAAGACAACCAAGTGACCAACAGAATTACCAGAGTTAAAAAAACAAAGCATACTAGAATACTGACAAAGTCAGAAAGGACCACTCCCCCTTGAGTGTCCCAAAAACCTGTTTAAATCATAAAACAATTTTTAAGGAAAAACATAAATAACAAAATCCTAAGTAATTGTAAATTTAGTTTCTGTATATAGCTGTTTTGACAACTTATGTCTCATTTGTTCTGATCAAATCAAAACATTGAAAAAAATATATGGTTATTTCAAGTAATCATACGACAGAGCTAATTCTCAAAATATGAATTTTTTCATATATAATGAATTTTTTACATATAAATTTCATATATGAATTTTTTCATATATAAACTTTTTTTCCCATAAAATGTTTTATGATTCTCCTCAAAATCATTAGGGACCTTGTATTATCAAGTCCACCACTGTGTGTCTAACTTAAAAAAATCTGTGAAAGTAATTTCAAGTTATCATACAACATAGAGCTTACTCTTGAAATATACTGTTTTTCATATCAAAACTAAGTTTTTCCCCCAAAAATGTTTTCCAATTTTCCTCAAAAACATAAGGGAGCTTCCTTTGGTCA
Source organism: Modiolus philippinarum (assembly GCA_002080025.1). NCBI lineage: Eukaryota > Metazoa > Mollusca > Bivalvia > Mytilida > Modiolidae > Modiolus > Modiolus philippinarum. The sequence continues at coordinate 49,580 of MJUU01004197.1, forward strand.
AGACCAACCTTGTGTATCAAAATCATATAAATCCCTGAAGGCATTTTTAAGTTATCATACGATATAGAGCTAATTCTAAAAATATGCACTTTTTCATATAAAAACAATGTTTTTTCCCAAAAATCATTTTCCAATTTTCCTCAAAAACGAAAGGGGGCTTCCTATGGTTAAGTTCAAGTCTGAGTACAAAAATCATAAAAATCGGTCATGGCAATCTTGAGTTATCGTACGACAAAGAAAATGCTGACGGACAGACAGATGGACAGGCTGATTACTACAATTAAGGCCTGCCAATTCATGGCAGGGCCCTACAAATCACAATGATATAGGACAGGATAAAATCCACAGAAATCTGAAGATCTACAATCTTATCCCTGTACACAAACAAAATGTTTTACTATTTTCATGACAAAAAGGAACAGATATGGAGTAAAAATTCCTGAGACAAACTCAATTTTAAAGAGTTACAAAAAGATTAAAAATCATTTGCCTTTGTTCATTGATACATAAATTTGCCCCACCAAAGTCTGAATATTTTAATTTTTTTGTTGCAATAGTAATAAAAGAACCTTCTTGGTAAGAAACAATTACTTGTTCAGTATTAAATTACCTGTTTTGATTCAACTGCTGCTGTGTATTCTTTTCCAAACGTCAAGTCTGTAATTGACACATCATCCAAAATCATATAAAAATCTTGTGCCCTCTCCATTAACTCACGTCTTATTAATAAACTAACTTGCTGACGCTGTGTTATAAGTTGGGATGCATTAAATTTAGCTACAACTGATTTCAAAACCTGTGAAAAAAAAATTCATATTCAGTAATTATAACCTACAATGAAAAACAGCAAATCAAAGATTGCGATCCCCCCACTTCCCCTTTTAGGACCCCCTCCCCTTGTAAAAAAGACAAGTGTTTTTGAAACTAAATTAATCATCGTAACTGTAAAACACCAAAAAGATATGGTTGCTAGGTAGAATTCCAAAAAATAATGGGTCTTTGAGAGTTTCAGGAACTTTACCTAAATTAGAATCAAAGATTTTTGCAACCTGGCTGTTGAAAATCATCATTTTTACTGTAAGGAATTGAAAGAGATATGGTTGCTAGGTAGAATTCCAAAAAATAATGAGTCTTTGAGAGTTTCAGGAAATTTACCAAACTTAGAATCAAAAATTTTTGCAATCTGACAATGGAAAATGATCGCTGATACTATAAGGCATCAAAAAAGATATGGTTGCTAGGTAAAATTCCAAAAAGAAATCCTTCTTTGAGAATTTCAGAAAATTTACCAGAATTAGAATCAGTCTTTTGCACTCTGATTATTGAAAATGATCTTCAGTACTGTAAAGAATTGAAAAAGATATGGTTGCTCAGGGATGGCTCTGGCTTCTGAATATCTGTCGCCAGAAAAATCGCCAACTTGTATTTTTTGTCGCCAATTACAAAAATTTGTCGCCAATTAGGAAGCATCCAATTGGTTTTCTAGGTTGGACGATAGACTTTTGTGTTCTTTCTTCCACACTAAATGAATAGTTCTATTTTGTCTTGTTTTGTTTTGATGGCACAAATTCTTTTATCATTTACATGCTTTGCTGTTTCAGTTCGAATCGTATGCTTAACATTCCTTGTTTTCTGCCTTTTGCGGGTATTGTTTTCAAACATTTCAGTTATGTCCTTCAAAGTCCTTAATGTTTCACCTGCAGACAGATGTTTTTATTCCCCTCACAATGAGGAATGTTTTTAAATTTTTTTTTGTTCATCTTCTACATGCTTTGTTGATTTGATATGTGGTACTCATTACTGTCTTCAGCAGTAACTGTATCTTCCACTGTCATGTCATTATAGACTTTCTGTGGAATTTATGACACTAATATCTCCCTACTTGAGGGAGAAAGGGTTAAAGGTTATTATGTTTTCAGCTGCTGGTCAAGTTTCAAATAAATAGTTTATCTTTCAATAGGTCAATAAAAGTATTAATCAAAAATTGAATTTGCAATTATTTGAATAAAGTTTGTTAAACTTCAATATTATCCCTTAAAATTAGTTCAATTTTATATTTTATAAGACTTGATATACAATTTTTAGTAAAAAGTAACACTCAAAGCCTCTTTAATTTCGTTTTCACAACACAGAAAAGGGGAAGTAACTCAACTTCATAATTGCATAATCTAATCCGTTTGTTTTCGTGAACATTTATGAAAATAAGAAGTGATATTAAACAAAAAAAAGAAAAGTATAATATTTTAGTGTATAATAATACTCTTTCAATTCCTTTGATTGGGCTTGTATCTGTCACAAGTCATTTTGGCACGTGCTCAGGTAAATAAACAGGTAATGCAATCAACAGATGACCGGAAATAATCAATAGACTACAATATTGTTGCCAGAGGCTATAAATTGACATTTAATTCTTACCTATGATTATTTTAACAACAAAAATCATGAAAGGTTTCAACTAAGAAGGGTAAAAATTGGATAATACCGGCAAGTTGATTTGAAAAACGCTGTCGCCAAAAAAATCGCCAGGAACGATTTTTTGTCGCCAGAATGAAAATAAAATCGCAAATTGCGACATTGGCGAAGCCCAGCGCGAACCCTGGTTGCTAGGTAGAATTCCAAAAAATAGTAGGTCTTTGAGAGTTTCAGGAAATTTACAATAATTAGAATCAAAGATTTTTGCAATCAGACTATTACTGGATATCTCGAAATACATTTTCGCTCATTTTTCCGCCCTGAGGGCAAATTTCAAAATTCCTAAACCTTCGGCACAGACAACTTTTATAGTGTGACTTATACCCTTATTACAAGGTTTCTGCCATTTAAGGTGTAAGAGGAGTTCCAGCGGAATAGATTTTTTCATTTTTTGGACCCCCTAGAGGCCATGCCCTGAGGGGTCATACCAAAGTTCCGACACCCTCTGTGAAGTTGCTACATAATATGTGAGTCCATATCCGAGTTTCAACTTTTTAGCCCAAATGGCCTTGGAAATTTCTTCAATTATTGGATATCGCGAAAATTCGTTTTCGCCCACAATTTGCCCCTAGGGCGTTTGAACTAAAATCCGAATCCACAGTGCGCTATTTCTGATTATACTCTAGTATGGTGCCGAGTTTCAAATTTGTATCTCTTATAGTTCCAGAGCTATCGGGGAGCATTACAAATGCACGTACATACGTATGTACGTACATACGGACGGACTGCATTACATAATCCCCCCGCTTTCGCTAAGCGGGGGGATAATTATTCATGAAAACCAAAGTTAAAAGGTCATAATAAAATTTACGTACATTGATTATGTTTACCATAAATACTGTGGAAGTACTTTTATTCATGGACATCAATTTTCGTGTTTTCCATAAATATCCCTATTTCGTGGGTACTTAAATTCGTGGTTTCGAATTCTCTGCATTAAAATCCATTTCGTTTGGAAGTTAATTTCGTGGTTGTAGCAAACCACGAAATCCACGAAAATTGGAACCGCACGAACAATAGTGCTTTCACAGTATACAACTCTAAAATCCAAACATTCCATATTCATTCAATTTCCAAGATAAACAAGAGATGTTGAAGAAATCAACCCCCCACCTATGTCAGTGGGTCTCCTTTCTCTTGTTCTGGAAGGACAATCATTTTGCTTTTCCATCCAGTTGTCTCTAGTCAAGGGTTTAATGCCAAAAATTTGAGCTGTACATTTTCTGTCTCTCTCTTATGATTATTTGGTTTGTATTAATTTTGTATATATTGTCTTTTTCATATTTTGTTTGGCAATTGCAGGTCATATATTTTTTTCAGACAAAATTCTTGGACTAAAAATCAGGATGTACTCGTACAAATGAAACTGCAGGTCAAATATTAAGTATTAATATCTTCTGGTACAGACTGTAGTTACTGCTAGCGAAGAACTCAATGTGATGTTTCATGCATACTGAGGTGTCAGAGGCCATCAACTACGTAAAAGTTGTTCCCATACTGTTGCAATAGCATGTCAATAACAAGCATCATAATTCCTGGTATTTTCTATTTTGCCAATGCTGGTGCCCCTGCAAGAAATGCTATCCCTATGTCTTGCTTCAGCAACACAAAAATCTGCCCTTAGTTGTCTGTATAACATATTTATTGGTAACTTGTAGGAGTGTTCTTTGATCTTCTAAGGCAAATATTTACAGTTTTTGATTTTGTCCAAATCCCCCAAAAAATATTAGCAAAAAGTATCATAGGTCATGCCCACTAAATGTCACTCAGTGTATCAATGTACACACAAAGAAATATTCATCCACAAAAACCATTATGATGATGCAAATTCTTTTACTAATCAATAGTCAATTGATTTTCATTTTTCAAAATTTGTTCTTTCAAATGATTTAGTTTATTACATATAAAAAGAATACTGCTGTGGTCAAGCAAGTGGCAAAACTTTCAGTTTACCGAAATTAAGATTTACACCCCAAGCTCTCTACCTTTCATTGACTAGCTGTCGTACAAAGACAACACTGTATACATTTGTCAGGTTTTCACGTCTGATAAATCTACAATGTAGACATTTGACATTGATGAATCTTACACATTGTGTAAGCTTCGGGTGTTAATCTTGACTTCATTACAATGAAAGTTTTGCCACTTCCTTGACCGCAGCAATAATAGAAGTTTTGTTTCGGATACTTCAAATATTGTCTAAAATAATAGACTCGTCCACAAGTGGGCTTGTCCATTATTGTTGCCAATATTCTTCATCAGAAACAAAACTTTCATTACTCTATATATGTAACATTAAATCATACCTCATTACATATTGATGGCAGTACTCTCTCATCAAAATCTAAACCTAATTGTCTGTATATTTCTGGTAACATTCTCTGGTCAGGTCTGTACAATACTCTCAATGATATATTCACCATCTGTAAATCTGTATCAAAAATACACAGTTAGTACTACAACTTATCTTTTTATGGTCCTCAAAAGTGAAAATTACTACATTTTGATTTTTTTTCTCATTTCATGGCATACAGATGCATAGATGTTCACCTATAAGAAGGACTATGTGGGAGATCTCCCTCATAACTGTTTTTGTTCGTCGGAGATTTTGCGTGACGACCTTAAATGGGCATTTTTTTGTAATATTTATTACAATACAATACCATATTCTTTATTCTCATAAACATATAAACAATGTTACCATGGTTACAGAGAAGATAACATGTAAATTATAGAATATATATAAACATGGCATGTGTGAAATACAAAATATAGTAAACCAAGACAATAAATAATTTCAACTATTACAATGATCATATTTAGTGATCACTTGACATTTGTAATTCTCCTTATGATAAAATGATGACTTCAAAAGAAAATTGAGTTATTTGCAAATACCATTATAAGATCAACTAACTAAAACAACATACTTAACTGCTTTGAGTGGCTTCTTTTGTCATATTGAGTAAATTACTATTGCTTCCAGTATATATAAAGCAGTAAAATAAACATTTTTGTATGAAAACAAGAGCTGTCACCGAATGGCAGCCAGTTATACCCCCGCTCATTGAACCCTGAATCAATATGGCAAGTACAAAATTAAGTGGGTGTGGACACAATACACATGTGGACACAGTACAAGTGTGGACACAATAAAGGCATTTACACATAAGAAGAGAAAAATAAGATGAAAATAATCTGAGAAGGATGAGGGACATCAAGATGTGTGGTTGCTGAGAAAAATTTGACTAAAAAAGTAAAACTTGGAAAATGAAGAAAAACAAGAGTAGACCCTAATAGATGTCTCGCCCGTCCCTGCTTGTCGCTAAAACAGTCATGCACTACTCAAGAGCAACCTACAAGCCAAATATTATTACCATTCCA
>MJUU01004197.1:63123-76263 GCA_002080025.1 Modiolus philippinarum
AGTCACTCATGCATGAAATGTACATGATGTAGGTCAAATCAACCTATTCTATATATCAACCTCAAGTACTCTTCAAGATGCATCCATGCACAAAACATTGTCCATCTACGACTTGTTATTCAAAAGATATATGGTCTTAAGTTGAACGTACGGACGAACGGACGAATGGGTAAAACGCTATATCCCCTCCCCAACTTCGTTGGATGAGGGCATAATAAAGGAAATACTGAGAGTGGAATTTATAACCTGTTTCGCACAAAGTACTTATCAGGTGACTTATGGCTATCACAGGTCTTTCTTTTTCTTTTATTCTTTTTTTATTTTTTTCATTATTATTATTTTCTCTTTTTCATTTTGTTATTCTGACTGCTTTTTATGTATCTAGTTAAATTATATATATAAATACTTTTACCCAAGCCATACATACATTGTACAATACCCTATAAAGTTTATTTTAATTTTACTGGACTATATGTTAATTTCCATGTAATTTTTATCTATATTTACAAATTAATTTATTAATTGTCAGACAAAAGATAAGCATCAAAAATAATAAATATTTCTATGTTTTTTTAAAAATTAATATAAACATGATCATGTTGATAATAGACTGATTTAATAACAACATAAAATGTTTTATTATTATACAATATATGGTACACGGAGATAAATTGAAATTAAATTAAATATTACATTTATATATGAATAAGTATTTTAACTATTTTAATATTATTTGCAATATTGTTACCATCAAAAGTTCAATGGACCCATATTTCCCAGAATTTACCACCTGAGGAGTATTTTCCAGTCTGGTATTTACCGGTAAGTACAACTGGTAAATACAGGGGTTGAAATTTATCGCCCAACAGTGCCTTTCACTCAAACTTTACATAGAAAGTCCTTAGAACTTTATTCAGTTTATGGGTGAGTCGGCTGTGTTTACATATCCATAAACTCCTCAAAATTACTTTTATTCCAATAATAAAGGGGTTACCCATAATTCCTTAATCTGTATTAATACAAACCTTTACTTCCTGTTGGTGATGTCAGTTTCTTTGGCTTTGCTCTGATGTCATATATAATAGGATATTGGAACCAAGGAACTCTAAAGTGAAGTCCTTCAGGATATATTTCTTTCTGTACACCTCCTATTCTACTAAAGATGATTGATCGATGACCTCCATCAACTACAACAAATAAATAAAAGTCATTCCATTGCATGCCAAAGAGTACAGGTTGTCTAAGTGTATCCATAACTGACTTTAAATTAGAGCTGAGTATCGTGAGGAATCTCATGATACGATACGTATCCTAATATCTGGATGCGTTATGATACTATCACGATACATATTGTCGTATTATAATCCTTGTTTTCATGACGTATATTCAGCAGATATCAAGACAATGACTTGCATTGTACAATTGTTTTAATATCTCAGATATGTATTTGTCATTATTGTAATTAAATATTGATAATTATATCGATTTATAAGCTGTGGGTGCATTCACGATGACGATTTCATTGACATTTACGACATACGCCATATTGAAGCCAATAAAACGCAGATTGGATGGGATGCGGTTGTATAAATAAAGCTGTTTTTTCGGTATCGCGATTCAGGACCAACGATACAATACGGGAATCGTCATAACTTTGGATGGATATAATCGATTTATCGTTGAATTGTTACCCCTCAATTTTCCATGATTTATGTATTTGATTCACACTGATTTTGAGTTTTCTTAGACATGTTAGGTGCTTACCAAATATTCAACAACAGCAATAGAAAAGTTTTCATTATTGAAACATTTTTGTTATCACATGATCTACAATGTAAATTTGATAAAAACTAGAGAATTTATCTATAACATGTATAAGACATATGGATACCCACTTTATAACTACAGTAGTCCCCCTTTTGAAAGACCACCCCATTTGCATTAAAAAAGTGGCCTTACAAAAGGGGTGGTCTCTCAAAAGGAATCAAGCCAAAATTAAAATGGTTGAAAATATATATGTTGTGCAGCAGATTCCCTATTCTATATTCAGAGTTTATATGTACGATTGTCTCATGCACACATGTGTAATATCATGAAAATGATTTCTAAAACCTTCGATTTAATTATGTAATTAATTGAAATTATTGACTGTGCAAATATATTACACAATAATCTGCAAAATAGGTGGACAATTTACCTACTAATGAGTTTACTAGGCGTCAAAACTCCTACTAATTAACATGATAACAGGCTTTGGCCTGGAGCAACAATGTTTGATTACGTGCCAGGTACAAAGAGATTAAAAAGGCTCATCTATTTTAATCACAAAAAGATTAACATCAACTAACAGAAAAATTACGGCTCTAGTGGCACAAAACCGCTTCACTGAGTCTGCCAACGATCATTCATTTTTATCCACGTATTCATATTAGAAATAGAATGCGGTGTTTTACAACAATGAAATCGCTAACTAACTTCATTGGCCGTCGCCCTTTCCACTAAATTCGACCAAGGACGTTCTTGATTCGACGAGTTTAACTTTGTTTCCGAGCTTAAACAACTTTCTCTATTCAAAGTCGCCATCTTTGTTTACGGTCAAATTTTAACACAATCCGGTGTTAAACTTCCGGGTCATCGCTTTTCACAAAGTTGTAAACAAACGAATGCGTGGCCGTTTCAGAGGGGAAAAAGACATTTTTTAACCCCGAAAGGATGGCCACAAAAGAGTTAATGCAAGAGAAATGTGGCCGGGAGAAAGGGGTGGTGTCTCAAATGAGGGGTCGTTCGAGAGGGGGACTACTGTACTTCTTTATATATATATATGTAACCTTGTAACTGGTTACAAAACTATGGTCATACTAGATACGATAAAGTATTAACCCTCAGTCCACTATGTTCCCGTGAGGGTTACGACTTAGTCCCATTACCCGTAATGGAGCAAAATTTGTTTCAGTTTGCAAGCAAAATACCTACTGATGTATAAACATAATCAATTTTTACTGCTTGTTTCTTATATTTCTGTGAAAAAATCTCCTTAAGTGGCTCAAAACGTTCTTTTTTGAAACGCGTTTTCAAAGTTGTTTTCCAAGCTTCGGCCATTTTGAAATTTATTTTGAAGAATATGATAGGATGTAGGATTTTAAAACCAAATCCCGACATTTCCGGTTTGTTTGCAGATAAGATTTTGTACAAACAGGAGAGAATAAATACTTATACGGTCTTAGTAAATGCTAAATCAGATTATTATTTAGTACGTCAAGTTAAAGACAATCCAAAAATGTTTTTGGAATTATACTCGATGTTTTTCTAAATCATCCAGTTCTATTTCATTACTTGAACACGAAGGAGTTAAGTTGACCCAGGACAGAGATAAGGCTGAAGTATTGAATAATTTTTTTGCATCAGTGCTTACTGAGGATCCTCTCAATCATTCGTTATATTTACCTGACAGTCTTTGATTCTGCGTTATGTGACATTACTGTTACTCCAGACAGTGTTAGAAAAAAGATGATTAAGCTGACTCCATTTCAATCTAGTGGACCTGACTCTATATATGTACATGTAAACATTTCACGAAATTGTCTTAATTTTGACAAACCGTTAGCTTATATATTCAATTTGTCTTTGAGATCTGGATTTAATCCTCAGGACAGGCAAGATGCCAATATTATTCTGATTTTTAAGAAGGGATCTAGGACCTATCCGTTGAATTATCAACATGTTTCATTAACTAGTCAAACTGTTAAACTTATGGAAAGGTTAATTCAGGATGCCGTAACTTCACATTTAAGGGGGTAGACCTGGGGAAGCCTAAAATCTTCCACTCGTTTAATTTTTTTAATATTTTCAGTATCAAAATTACACATGTTCATGTAGACTTTAAGCGATTTTCAACAATTTTTACCGTCACGTTTTTTGTCTATGGGTCATCAAAGATACCCCGTTTCTTCATATTATTTGGTCCGTTTGGGACTTGTTTGTGGTGTATAAAATTGGCTCTAATGAAATTTGTATTTGATTTAAAATTAATTCAAATGCAAAATTCTGTAGTTTAGACCCGTGTGAAAGTAAGCATCAATAATAACAGTAAATTTAATTAGTTTGAACTGAAGTACATGGGTGCTTTGCACAGTATAGGCTGAAATTTTTACTCTGTTTTGATCACTATTAAACACTTCTTGTAAAAAAATCTGTCGTTTAATTTTCACCAAAAACTGAGAATAAAAAGAATACAAGTAAAGGTATGATATATTAGAATTTTAGAAAATTCTACCGTCCTATTTTNCCTAAAAAATATTTCAATAGCAAAAGAAACATATATCTCGTGTATATTAATAACAAAATTAGCGATAAAAATACTATTACTAATTTGTTTTGCTCGAATGGAAAATGGCGCCTTTGGGATCGAGAATGACATCCCAAACGTTGTTTGTATTGTTTCTACGATTCCTAAATTAAATTGTATATTTTAGCAGGTCACTGATTGCAATGTCTCTCAGGAATTATAATGTTTCTTTGGTGAACCCTGATATGAGCCAATACATAAATTAAAACATTTATTGTCAATTATTCAACTCAATGATTTCTGTATAACGAGAAAATATTTGGTAAATTCGTTGTAAATAGATTCCCACTATCCATATAAAAACAACTAAGTAAATTTACAAAAAAAGAAGCAAAAAGCAAAATTAAAAAAAAAACAAATAAAAATAATAAAAAAAAACAAACAAAACAAAATAAAATTAGCAAGAGCAAAATTAATAAGAACAATGAAAAGTAGAAAAAAAAACCGAAAAATCGATCGATTGATTGATTTGTTAGAGTTTACGTTTAAAATATGAAAGACGAAAGTAATACAGGAGGAATGGACAACTTGGGCAACGAGTTTTAATTGCCTATTGAAAATGGGAGAATTGAGGTGGGAGAGGAAATTTCGCATTCTACACGTCCCCGAGTTAGTCTACTCTTGAACGAGAAAAATAGGAGTCTTTATACTGCACGTGGCGTGCGTTTCTCCACACAATGTGGCTACAATGGTTCGCTGTCAGGCTATCCGTATTATGACCTGACTACCCAGTATAGACATTGCATTCCCCTTTCCACCACACAGGGGCGTTCTCGGCATTCTGTAGCCGCAGCCCCTGAAAAACGAAAAAAAACTATAACAACCACGATCGAGAAAAAAAACAAAAACAAAGGAAAAAATCAAAGAAAAAAATTTAAAAGAAAACATAAAACAAAAGGACAATGCCATTTTTAAAAAGTTATATTTTTTCCTCTTAAAATATCTCAATTCAAAAATTGTAAAAATAACTGCATGCACTGCCACAGAATAAGCTTAAGTGCATATAGATAATTTTATACTGCAGATTGATATATCTTATTTCACTTGTATTAGATTCTTGACATTTCAAATAAAATACCTCCAATTAAAGATTTGGAAATAAATGCATACGCAACAAAATCCCACTTTCATGTGTCTAATTAACCGACATTCATATTGGGGGTTAATTTGATAAGTTTAAACAAGTGTCATTTGTTATAGAATACAACGAAAAATAAGAATTAAAACACAACACGACAGAAAACGAAATAAATTAGACATTTGAAAAGAAGTTAATTCTGTATTGCATAATATGTAATCCCATATTTAAGTGTTGTAGTTCTCTTTTAGTGTTAATTGATTTGATATGCCAGCGTCATATACGAATGTAACAGTTGCATTTTAATCAGTTCGCTTCGGGACAAATTCTGTTTCTGTTAACTCATATGTGATGTCTGCGCAGTCTGGTATTTTAACCCCCAACAGCCCTAAATGCTCTACTTTGTCTGATATCTCGTCTTTTAACACTGAGAATTATACTGTAGACCAACTTATTTTCGCGGATTCTTCATTTCGCGTTTTGTCTCTCAAGGACAACTTCGCGGCGACTAATTTTCGCGATTTTCAATTTCTGTTAATGTATTAATATAAGAATTTGAAATATTCGCGACAACTTATTTTTGCGATATTTTTACGCTCGCGAAAATTATTTAGTTCACAGTACTTCGCAAACGTATCCTCCAGCAATCTCCGAAACAGAGGTGCATAGCTTTCCATGTCAGATGACACCTCCACACCGGAAGGAGAGGTTCCCTTAAAAATGGACGATTCATATACCTGACATCTTAATCTTTTACGTTTCAAGTCTTTTTCTATAGTAAACATTGAAAGAGGACATGGAGTAAATGAGCATGACGCAAAGTCTCTTCAAATACATTGTAAGACCATCCAATGGAACAATGCTTTTATTTTAGATCTGCGTCTTGAAATCACTTTATTTAAACACAATTTAATAAATATGCTAAAGATTTAAAAAAGCTTGGCAAATATAAAAAAACACAACCCATCTTTTAGATGGGATGTAAACTCAGGTCCACGTGTTGGAGGAAATGCCACGCTTCCTGCACGTTAAAGAACCCTTGTAGCAAGCTCTTTTTGAGTGGTCAGTAGGTGATCGGCTACAAGGCTAAATTCCCCGCCCCTTTCGATTTCACACTTCTTTTCCAGTGGCAGTCAGAATTTCCCGTCTCATGACCCTTTCCAGACCCAAAGTGATTATTCATTAACAAACTTGTTCTCGTCTTGATATAGCTGAAATATTGCCCAGAAGACGTTAAACAATATTCAATCAATCAATCAATCAAATGTAAAAATGTATCCTTACAGAAAAGAACTCTATGATAAATTGTGACAGTGGAAAGAAACTGACCCACAAAAATATTGGGAAGTTCTTTACACTTTCAGAAATGAAGGACATTTTACAAATAATTCGGAAATAAAAGAAAAAATTATTACAATTATGAAACACCTTCAAGAGCAGGGTAAATGTGAAAAATTTAATGCAGTGAATAAACAAAATGTAGAAGATAATATAGCTAAATGTGAAAGTCTGTTAAAAGAAAATACAGAAACTGATAAACATTTTACAGTATAAGAAGTTAAACAAAGTATTAGAAAATTAGAAATAAATAAAAGTCAAGGACCTGACAATACAAATGTATTTGTAATGAAATATAGTTCAGTAGTAACTTGTAAATCTATTTTAAAATTATTTAACTTAATGTTAAAGTCTGGAGATAAAAAAGATTTGAATAACTGCAGAGGTATTTCTTGGCATAACGGATTATTATACTAATAGATGATTAAAATTTATAATAGATACTTAGTTTTTAACTCCATCGACGAGGGAAGAAGACAAGGTGGCAGTCTGAGATCTCTTTATTCAATTGTTTCATAAATGATATTTATGACAGTTTTGATGAGTCATGCGCTCCACTCTAAGATCTCAAGCTTGAGTTTTGCTGATTACCATAGAGGTCTACAGAATGCTATTGATAAACTTAAAAAATACTGCTTTGATTGGAAACTTACAGTAAATGCTAATAAAACAAAATTATGATTTTTCCGGAAAGTATCACTACCACTCAAACTATATTATTTGATAATAATCCCTCACTATGATTTTTCTAGGAACAGTTATAGATTTGAAGTTGAAATTTCAAACGATGTATTGGAGAATTACCAGAAAAGGACTAAATACAAAAAATAAGCAATGAAGGGATATGGAGCAAATGCACATTGAGAAAAAGTCTCTACAAATACATGGTAAAAAGCGATGGAACAACGCTTTTATTGTTGTTCTTCATCTCAAAAAATGTTCTCAAACTTTGAACAATCACCAATAAATTTGTAATGCAAATTATTTGATACTTAAATACGACCTTTTCTCTATAATAACATGCAATAATTCAGAAACATGGTATATTGATGCATATGTACCATTATATAGAGCTATGCATAGAGCAAAGAACAAAAGCAGAACATTTGATTCTTTTTCTTTTCATTATAAAACTTCATTTGAAAAAAATCAGACCATATATTGTCAAATAATTTTAGGCTAGCAGCTAACTCGGAATTGGGACGTTTCCCTTTATCTTCTTTTATAAAGAAACAGACTTTAATGTATTTTACACGAATAAATACTGATAATATAAATCAACTAGCAAAATAATCCTTGAAAGTCATTAAAAAGTTAAATGATAAAGGAATTTATACTTGGTACACATTCGCCATGAATATTTTTCATGAGTTTGAATTAGATCCTAGAAACTTCATAAACTCAGATAAATCTTTTAATAAAATAAAAACCCTAACTAAAAAGTATTTAATAAAATAAATACAAATACTTATACTTAAATGGTTAGTGAAAAATACTGTCATTAACTAATGAGCTTTAACTTTTTTATACAGTAAATTGAAAAAGAATTTCGGGTTAGAAAATTATTCAAGAAAAACTTTAGATATAGACAACGTTTAACAAAATTTCGTACTAGCGATCATAAATTGCGAGTGGAAATGGGCAGATACAAAAAAAAAAAAAAAAATACCGAGGGAACAAACACTATGAACAGAAAAAAGTACTGTCCATACCAGGAACAGTGATTTTTTCACTGTCATTCACTGTTCTCTGCTGTGGTAGTACTGGGAAATATCTATTAAGTACTGTCAAGAACTGTGCAAATCGGGGACAGTCATTAACAGTTATACCCAAGTACTGTGATTAACTGTCCAGTACTGTAACAGTAACACACAGTAAATGACAGTCTTTACGACTACTGTCATGCATTGTCCCGGATTGTTACAGTTCATGTCAGTTATTGACAGTATTTGGTGTTACTGTCATGCACTGTCCTTGATTGTAACAGTGCATGACAGTTATCCACAGTATTTGAAATAACCTTGTTGCACTGTGGCGGATTGTGACAGTGCAACTCAGTTAATAACAGTGATTTTTTACCGTATATGTACAAGTTAATTCCTTTTATCTATAATTATCTAAAATTTTTAAAATCAATCTATTTTTATAGATAAATTGTAAGAGTGTTCATGGATATTTATTTATTTTTTTTTTTAATGTATTTCAAAAAATAAACTATTTTTAACTTTAGATTAACTCAGTTGCCAATATTTATTTTGCAAAATGTTTGTTTGTTTGTTTGTTTTTTTAATTTCCAGCCGCAAATTGCAGATAGATAGAACGGTAACATAGCTATTACATACGAAATTTCATGACATTTAAAATTTCCGATGATGGTCTCAGAAATATCTGCATTCAACGTTATTTACTCATTCAAAAGGAAAGTTTCGCGTTTATTTCATTAATCTTGTCAGCACCATAAATATATGTATATCCGATATTTAATTGCTTTTAGGGGACGACCATTTGAATTTTAGGGTGTGTAGTTTTGGCGATTTCTCCTACAAATAATATTCGTCTTTATGAGAATTTCAGAAATTATTTATTCACATCAAATGTCACATCAAAATAATTTATTTGCATTTGCATAAAAACATTATTCTTTAGTTCTTCAAATTAAAATTAAATATCTATTTTAATTGACACCAAGATTAAATTATTCATTTACAAAGTCCCCCCTCCCCCCTGAATATGAATATCAAATCGTCAAAACCTTAGCAGCCAAGATAAGTTTAGTATTTCACGAATTATTTCTTAATTTTGCTGATTACAGGTCAAAAACTTCACGGTCATTTTCCCAAAGCATAGTTAAGTTAGCACGAAAACCGACTTATAAAAGTTTTTTACTGTATTAAAAATTATTATCTATCTCCATTCAAAATCGTACATGCACACAGATCTGACGGAGTGTTTATAATCTGCAAAGGGATATGAATATTTTTTTCTATTTAGAAGTGGACAAGAGTGTCTTGTTTTGCGGGTTCTATGGTGAATGTACAAGATTGTTTTCTGATGTACATTTGCTCCATATCCCTTTACGTGTACACAACAAAAATACATCAAAAACCAATTTGCGATGTGAATTATAAATTGCCACGCTTATTTCTTTATTTACAAAGAAGTATGATCATTAAGGCGTGAATTTGTTCCTATGTTGAGTCATTTTCAGAATATGCTCAGATGCATGTTGCCGAAAATCGAGTAAAGTGGTCTCTAGTAAATGTACTTCTTAAAAATAAAATTAATATATGCTACACTTGTATGTTTTCTAGATTATTAGCAGTCGAACATTGTCGTGAATAGCTTTTTGTGTCTATTTTAGCTATTTTACAGTGTGTGAGAGGATAGTCACTACACAAATACACCAAGAACCAAAACATTTTTTTTGGTTACGAATGAATAAACATATGCAGAATTTAAATTTACAGTAACTTCGGTATTTAGTTATTTGGCCTTCCAAACAGCAGTTAGTTTTTTTTTCGGTTCTGGATGTCCTATACAACGAATTTCAACAAAAACCTAAAGAAAAACCGTCAAAATTGTATATAAGTGGTAAGTTCAGTGGCTAAATCTGTTATCTAAATGTATGAAATGCATTCGATTTGATTTTGTTATGACAGTGTATGCAACAGATGACCTGTTACCACAGTTTTCGAGAAGATTTTATGCATTTGGTAAATGTAGTCAATTTCGTGTCGAATGGTGTAGGAAATTATCTCAAGTATAGACCTCGTTTTGCGTAGAAATGATAAGGCAAAATATTTTTGTTTTTATATAGAAGTGGATATCATATACTCATTTTCCTCAAACAATGTCAAACAACACTGAGAACCATTAAGATAGCATTGAATTATCAAAAATATTGAGCCTTTGTAAAGAAGCATTATTTATACAACTAATAAACTAAAGATACTATGTATTAATTTATTCGCAACATCCATTAAATGCGGAAAAAATAACAAACCAATTGAAAAAATATTGTCTTCACAGAGCAGGCAACAGTTTTCGTAAATTTTACTAGGGTACTTACCGGAGTGTGTACTCCAGGTTATAGGTAGCGATTAATTTATCACTTTGAATAGATTTGATATGTTCATTTAGTGGGTATCATACCTATCTTAAATTTTATGTGTCTGAAATAAACAATAAGGGACCGACCATTTAACTTGAAAGGGGGGGGGGGGCTATAAAAAAATATTTTGGATCTGATTTTATGTGAAAAAAATATTTTGGCTGCCAAAATGATGAAAAAAAAATTCTGAATGAGGCTTTCTGCCCAAAAAAATAATGTTAATTTTGAAAAAGAAATATTTTGTTGAGAAGCGTCCAAAAAATAAATAATTTGTTTCGCGCGAAGCGCGAAAAAAATTTTCTGTCCAGAAACAAACCATAACCCCCCTTCAGGTTAAATGGTCGGTCCCTAAATATGTATGTAAAATGCTCTCCTTCAGTATCTTGATGTTAAATAAATAGCTGTCCTTTGTATATCTTATGTGGTTTACTGAGATGCATGACAGGGAAAATATGAGAGTACTCCAGAGAAATTTGTTAGAAAGAAATTAACAACGTAAGCTATACATTTTGCTCGTATGTCCTTGGCTATTATATGTCTGATATATCTAATCAAGACTGTTGCCAGTACAGCTCCATGTACATGTAAATCATGACTTGGTGGACACTAAAGCCATTTTTAAAATATCTAAAAAAAAGGTCATGCTATCTGATTTTTAAGGGGTGCTTTGATTGGAACTGAGTATGAAATTTAGTTGCCTTGATTTTATTCAAATCTTCAATTCAGTGCACAAACATTCTGTACATATTTCGCATTCACTAGGCTAGCACCCTTTGTAAGTTTGTTGAAATAAATAACGTTTTCTTGGAAACAAACACACAAATTTGACTTTATTTAGCCAAGGACCATTTAAACACATGTAAATCGATGTCTCCTTTTTAGTTCAGGTAATTAAATATACTTGTTTTATGATCTTGTTAATTTGACACAGCTGTATGTTGATTGAATTAATAAACAATTTTCAACTATACACACGTGTAGTACTTTCAGTAAATGACCATATTTATAGATGTGTTGGTGTACAAACTCGTGTGCTGTGTTGTAAATAACTATGCATATGACATGACTTGCATTTTGAAGTCTAAAGTAAAGATGTTTAGTTTTCCGTATAAATGCTCTGTTCATATGAAAAAAAAAATTACAAAGAGCATATCGTTTACTCTATATCAGATATCAGTACCAGTTACCGTTAACCTTGATTGACGCAGTTCCATAAATAATAGAGTAATTCGATTTGTGTTATCGTCGCCAGTGTACAACACATCGTGTGTGGTTTGGCATCATCACAAGTTTGCAATAAAATGTGTTGTGCATCTTCAGTCACAACATGGCATTATCATAGCAGAATCCCTGCTACATGAATTATGTACGCACGGGAAATTTCATGCAAAATTTTGGGATGATATTTCGGGTATACATGTTCATTTTACATGTGTAGCAATTTCTAGAGATTTCGCGTCTAATTACTTGTTGACTGACAATTTTGTTCTAAAATAATTGACCATAGAAATTCAGGCAAAACATAGAAATAAACTCGTTTATATTGAAATCAGTATGCTTTTATATATCAATATGGAAGTCTTGTTCATCATTTTCGTCTCTTACGATAAATTCTGGTCTAAATTTCGCATGACCCGAATAATTTCGAATTTTGGGTTTAAACCTTATGCCGACCCCGTCAGAATGAAGTCAAGTTACCCCCGATGAGAGCTTGGTATGGTAAACAAGAGGCTCTCAAGAGCCTGTATCGCTCACCTGGGCCATTGCTGACAAAAACAGTCAAAAATAATAATACCAATGTTGAATGCCAATCTTGAATCTGTTCAGACAAGCCCGACACATTTTAAGAAGGGGACAAACTAAGGTCCATTGTGACCAAGTGTGATTCCAATTGGCCAAGTACTTTCAGAAGAGAAGATCTTGGAATATGTTTCCCCATAGGGTCCAATGTTAAACTAAGTTCCCCGCTGGTGGCCATCTTAGATGATGTGCAGACTTGCCGGACTCATTTTTGAAAGGGAACCACCTAACGACTATTCTGGCCAAATTTGGTTCCGATTGGCTCTGCGGCTTCAGAGAAGAATATCTTTGAATACCTTCCCATAGGGTCCAATGATAAAACCAGGCTTCACGCGCTGGTGGCCATCTTGGATATGATGCGGACTTGACAGACACTTTTTTGAAAGGGGACCAACTTAGGACTATTGTGAACATCAATATGTATTTGGAAACTAAATTTCATTGAAATCGGAAAATGTTGAATTTTCC
>MJUU01004197.1:84498-105094 GCA_002080025.1 Modiolus philippinarum
AAAAAAAAGCCTGGCATAGTGTACAGCGGGAAAAATAATCTGTCCCATGTAACGGGCCGCAAAAATTTCCCGGCTCGGGTAAAAAACCCAGGCCCCCAATTGAAATGATATAGTTTTATAGATTTTAATACTTTCAATAGACGTTATCTATTTTTTTCAATTAACACACCGGAGTAACATGTACACCCCCTGTATCATGTTATTTTGCCAATAAACAATGTCACCAGTGTAATAAGGTGTGACATTTAAATTGTCCACACGTGGCTGCAACAATTTATGTTTCGGTGAAATCAAATATTTGTATAATTTCGTCTGAATAAGCTGAGAATGTGGTCAAATATTTTTTTTTGCAACTTAATGTTGACTTAAATTTTCTACCTCTGCTGGGAAATTTAAAATCTTTGGTTCATTATTTATTTCTATTATATAGTTTTTTGGTATAATTCTGTTTTACTTATAATTAAATAATCCAATATAAATAAAAGTTGGTATTTCATTGAAGACATTATTTTCTTTTCAGTAAATTTGCACGGGCTTTTTATTTTATACAGGAAATAATTGATTGTTTTACAATTTGTATTTTTCATCAAAAAGTTGTGGAAATAATCAAATTAAAAGCTGAAACTTACGTATTAATATTTGTATTTGTTATTTTTAACTATTAGTTTTGGATTCAGAAAAAGAGAGTCTATATAAATACATGTACATGAATCGAGCACAAATACAATAATACTGTGATCGACTGTGACTGCCTGTCACAATTCACCACAGCGCAGGACAGTACAAGTGAAACTGTAATTAACTGACATGAACTGTAACAATCCGGGACAGTGCATGACAGTAGTCGTAAATACTGTCATTTACTGCAAGTAACTGTTACAGTACTGGACAGTTAATCACAGTACTTGGGTATAACTGTTAATGACTGTCCCCGATTGGCACAGTTCTTGACAGTACTTAATAGATATTTCACAGTACTACCACAGCAGAGAACAGTGAATGACAGTGAAAAAATCACTGTTACAGTTTATTACAATTTATGTTTTTTAGTTAAACTGTATTTTATTATTCTTGAGTATATATTGTATTTTCTCGATTCATCATGGATGCAATATGCAAATTAAGTTATCATTATTATTCAAATCTTTCAGAGACAACCTCGGAAGGCGTGTACCGCACGCTTCAGATCAAATATAACATGACGACTTAACACATATTTTCCACATAATCTCATTCATCCATTAACGTTGTTTTTCTTTCAGTGACATTTAATTTCTAACTTTACTCAATTTAACATTTTTTTTTATTATCAACAAATTAAGGCTTAAGCTTATAACCAAACATATATTATATTTTTTTCTGATTGGAAAGCTTTTGGGAGTACAGAATGTAATTCTTAGAAAAATGAAGGGAAACGGGGAATGTGTCAAAAGGACAACGACCCAAAGGGGAGTAATAACAACTCAAAGCCACCATAAGATCTCCAATGAACGGTGAAGAAACCCCACACCCAACGGCAGGTCGCAGTCGGCCCCTAAATAAAGAGTAATCAAGTTCAGCGAAATAAACATCATCCTAGACTCCTATAGACATAAAGTAAACTAACTAGAAAACAGACAAGACACACAAAGGATTAATACATTTCCTGATTTAGGACAGGCGCAAACTTGCTGCGGCGGGGTTAAACTAGTTTTATTGGGCCCAACCTTCCCCCTATAGCCAATGTGATAAATCAAAAACAATCGTAACAACAGTAAAATTCAGTTGGCAACAGGACTGAGTCAATTGTAAAAAATGAAACTGAAAGAACTAAATATACGGACATAAACATGAAATCACAAGAGACTACTAGCAGTTAACTGACATGCCAGCTCCAGACCCATTACCAGCTGACAAATTAAGTTATGTACCCTCAGTATAGAGCTTCCACCAAGATCCCTTCCTGTGAATAGATTAGCATAATGATTTGATGGATATACCGGACTACATAAACCGTGTCCATTCAATACAGATTTTAGAAATTAAGAATGAGTTTAGTTAAAATGTAAAGACCCCATCAAAAAATCAATGATAATACCAAAGAAGGCCATATGTAATGACTTGACGACAATACCGTAATTATAACGTTATGAATTAGACGATTTACAGGTTTTATCAGTTTGTTAGGCGAGTTAAGGAGTTAAAGTATTTTTCATTCTTATGTAAAACATAACGGTTAAATAAGGGATGTGCAATATCAGCCTTGATTAGATTCTACAGGTCTTTATACCGATGATAAAATTAGTAAAGGTTTTAACTAGTTTATGATAACAAACCCTGATTTATTAGTTTTTCAGTTATGAAAAGATTCCGTTCATTAAAATCGGAAACGTTATTACATACTCGAGCAAATTGAACAAGTTGAGATATGTTAACACCATATGATGGCGCTAATGGAGCATCGCCATCTAGAAATGGACAATTAACTACGGTAAAAGAAAAATCGTCCCTTTTATCATAAATTTTAGTATCTTATTTACCATTCGTTATATCAAAATTGAGGTCTAAGAACGGACAATGATGATGATTAGAATTGGCTTTATTCAAAGTAAGTTCTTTAGGGTAGATGTCCTTATAATACGTATTGACGTCGTCATTATTTAAAGTTAAAATATCATCCAAATATCGGAAAGTATTGTTAAACTTTTCAATTAAATGCTGTTTAGATGGGTCTTTGCTGATGTTGGTCATAAACTGAGATTCGTAGCAGTACAAAAAGAAGTCCGCCATAAGTGGTGCACAATTGCTACCCATAGGAATTCCTATGACCCTGCGATAAATAGAGTTACCGAAACGAATGAATATATCAAAACAAGTCCAGTTAATTGAGTTCTTTTGTTTTGTATTACTAAAATGTGTTTTAAAGGAATTAGAACATATATATTCACAATCGAATTTTTTGAATGCCCATTGAATAAGACGTCTGAATTTTTCCTTTATAAGATTGTGGTAAGGTAGTATAGAGGTTTAGAGAAATCAAAACTTTCAATGGATTCAATAGGGGCATTATAAGCATTCAATATATCGAGAACTTCCAATAAATTTTTTACACTCCAAAAATGATTGATACCACTGTTTTCATATACATTGTTACAGAAATTTATAACAAGGATTTTAATAGCAGTCAAAGTATTAGTGAGTATAATAGAAACTTTAGTAGTAGAACAGTGACTAGATGACAAAATGAATATAGATTTATATGGCGTTTTATTTACAATTATTGTAGTCTGCTCTTAGTTTGATTTCCTATTAGTCTACTCTTTGAAAATACAGACACGCACTTGAATATGCTTTTGTCAGAAGATATTCTCTTATATGGCTAATAACATTTTCCTCAGATATTTTTGTCTTCTAAACACAATTTAACGTCTTCCTCAAATTGAGTTACGGGAACAAAATGGGCTCCAATTGCATCTAATATTATATTTCTATCAATTGACCCCGAAGCTAAATTTGAAAATAATTGACGTTGAATTAAGGGGGTAGACCTGGGGAAGCCTAAAATTTTCCACTCGTTTAATTTTTTTAATATTTTCAGTATCAAAATTACACATGTAGCTGTTCATGTTCATGTAGCTTTAAGCGATTTTCAACAATTTTTACCGTCACGTTTTTTGTCTATGGGTCATCAAAGATACCCCGTTTCTTCATATTATTTGGTCCGTTTGGGACTTGTTTGTGGTGTATAAAATTGGCTCTAATTAAATTTGTATTTGATTTAAAATTAATTCAAATGCAAAATTCTGTAGTTTAGACCCGTGTGAAAGTAAGCATCAATAATAACAGTAAATTTAATTAGTTTGAACTGAAGTACATGGGTGCTTTGCACAGTATAGGCTGAAATTTTTACTCTGTTTTGATCACTATTAAACACTTCTTGTAAAAAAATCTGTCGTTTAATTTTCACCAAAAACTGAGAATAAAAAGAATACAAGTAAAGGTATGATATATTAGAATTTTAGAAAATTCTACCGTCCTATTTTTTCTTAATTTAGAAAAAAGTGAGTAAAAATCAAGAAAATTGCTGAATCTGTGCTATAAATTACCTCCCTTGGAAGAAATCCGACTTTTACATAATTTCATTATCTTGGGACAGCATTGCAGAAAAGTAGGGTAAAATGCACTCATTATAAATAACTGGATGTTAGGTATTTGTTTTCATGACAAAGTGAATATTTATTTGCTGTGTAGAAAAAATTTTACAATTTAAACATTTTGATCATACCTATTGCAATGATTCTATTTGTTTGTGTAAGTAATAAAAAAGTGAAAAACGGAGTTATCTCCTCCTACCCCAGGTCTACCCCCTTAACTAGAAATCGATTACTATCTTGTCACCAACATGGTTTCCAGAACTGTAGTTCTTGCATTACTCAACTGATAGAGTGTTTAAATGACTGGACTGAGTCTTTTGACTGCAAAAATGACACTGATTGTATTTATTTAGATTTTACTAAGGCATTTGATACCGTCCCTCATCAGAGATTGAAGCTTAAACTTAGTAATATTGGAATTTGTGGAAATATTTTACGATGGATAGTATCATTTCTTAGTAATCGTCGTCAAAGGGTTATGCTTCCTGCTGGATCTTCTGAATGGAAAGCTATTACCAGTGGAGTTCCGCAAGGCTCTATTCTTGGTTCGATTTTGTTCATAATTTTTATCAATGACATGCCTGAATGCTTTACAGTACAGAAAGAGTGGTACCGTGACAAATCACTGTGATAGACGTGTCCCACTCTGAGAGTGGATCTAAATATCTTTTTTCCTATTTGAGATCATTTCCTACTTTCTTTTGTATTAAGAGTGTTGTACTATACCACTTGAAATGCAGAAAAAATAATTGAGATATCTCTCAAAGATAAAAAGTTATTCAGTATCACTCTCAGAGTGGGACATGTCTATCACGGTGATTTGTCACGGTACCACTATTTCTGTACTGTAGTTCTACTGCTAAACTTTTTGCCGATGATACTAAGCTATACAGAGAGATATTGGAGCCCTTGCTTCCTGAACATCATATATCGCATATTGTGAAAAAAGCTAATCAACATTTAGGACTGACAAAAAATGACTGATTAGACAATGTTTTACAAATTTATCGACTGAGAAAGTATCTACTTTGTATAAAACTATTGTGCGTCCAATTTTTGAATATGGATCAAGCGTTTGGTCACCCTATTTAGTTAAAGACATTCAAGCTTTAGATAAAGTTCAGCCTAGGTGCATCAAAATGGCAATTCACCCTTTTCAACTAGAATCTTTAGAAACTAGAAGATGGCGTCAAAATATGTGTGAAACTTATAAGGCCTTACAAAAATATTTGTGTTTCCAGTAACGTACTCTTCAAAATTAGGGTCGGTAGGTAGGCATTTTTTTTTCTTTTTCCAAAACTTTTTACATAGACATATAGAGAGTAATTTCTGGACTTTAACAGTGCTTCTTTAAAAAATTGCCAAAAAAACTTTAGGGTAGGCATCTTAGCCCCAAAATTCTAGGGTCGGTAGGGTAACCTGAAACACATATTTTTTTTTATTCTGCCTAAGTATTTACACAAGTTATATACATCAAACTCTGATGATTTGTTTGAATTGAGTGATGTACAGACAAGAAGTCATGACTATAAGCTGGTTAAACATTATTCCCGTACTGATGTCAGAAAACACTTTTTCTGTAATCGAGTAGTGACACCTTGGAATTCACTACCTGCCTCTACTGTTGCCGGCCCCTACTTGAACACATTCAAGAATAGACCAAGGTCCTTGCCAACTGGTAAAAAGGACAGATGAACAAAGTAACAAAGATAATGTTAATGTTAAATTCCGGTCTATGACCAACATTGATTTGCAGAATAAGTGGCAGCATTTTATGATTTAATTCATTAGTCTCTGTCAAACCGGCAATTTACTTTTCCTAGCCGTCTCTGCAGATTTTCAATTTGATGTGCAACACTTTTTATAAGGAAAAATATGCATATTTTTCGATTGATTAATTTGGAGATTTTTTACTATCAAAGGTCTGATAAGCTCATAATAAAACCATTATTTCGCCCGGTGTGAATCACACTTGGACTGCTCCATTACGGGTAATGGGACCAATTCGTAACCCTCACGTGAATGTAGTGGACTGAGGGTTACATTATCGTATCTATGTTCACACATGTAAAGCAGGACTTATCGGAAGCTGGGCATGGACCACAAGTAGAAAATGTTGAAATGGACCCGAGAGGCATTGTGCCTATAAGATGATCTCTAGGACAAGAAACGAATTCGAAGAAACAATGTAAATCAGTGCAATAGTTCTGTATTTCCAGAGACATATAATTACAGAGATTGGCAACTCTACTACCACCCCATATTAATCATAACAAACATGGTATGGCCATATCAGAAATTTTTAAACTACTTCTAAATTAGTCGACATATTTCTAAACCGAAATCTGAATTAGTAAGTTAGTAAGTAAATTTTATTTAGAGTCGGCACATATATACAATTAACAAATAACATGAGCTTTGAAAGCTCTTCCAACTGACTTTAAAACATGTAATACATAATACATTACAAACATGACAAACATCCACAGACATTGATAAGCAAATAATATTTAAGATAGCATAGTGAATTAAGACATACATGCACACATACTATAAATAAGAAAAGCACACTAATTAAAAAAAGAGCAAATTCAGCACTGAATAATTTATAAAGCAAGTAAACATATATCAGGCAAAGCTAAAATAGTCATGCAAGGAAAAAAATAAATAAAAGAAAACTGAAAAATAAAATAAAATTATATCTTAGTTTTTTATATAGACCACTTTCCTATTTCATTTTATGAATGAATTGCTCCGGTTGACCTGGGGTCAATCGGAGCAAATTGCGTCACTGAACATTGTGACGTTTAAAAATCTATATTGTGACGTCAAAATTTTACGGGAAAATTCACCAACTGGTAACTCGTCTATTGAACACTAAAACATATAACTTAAGCGANCTTCAAACTCTTGTTGTGTGTACTTACACATATTCTTGGTTTATACAAACGTATGTTGCAGTATTTGATATATTTTCATTTTTCCCAATTTCAGTTGTCGCGATGCGAATTTCCCAATTTGTTGGACGGGGGACCCATTTGAAAAGAGCTAAAATCATCCCTGATATTGAACACTAAAACATATAACTTAAGCGAAGCTAAAAAAAAAACAAAAAAAAACACAGCTTTCATTAATCATTTTATAGTTGTGTTTAGAAAATTTGAATTAGAAATATTGATTAATAAAAAAGATATTGGCAAATAAAGTGGAGACTTCATGTGGAAATCTGACAACGAAGATCGCGATGTGCCTTGTTTACTTTTGAAACTCCTCTTTTATTTCCGTGATTACAACTTCCTAGTTATAAAAAACTGGAAAGTATTTTACCATTGTTGTGTTTAGATAGTTTTATTATGATATTTTCATACATTATCGAGATATTAGCGATTTATGTTTGTGAAGTGGAAGTTTTATCGAAGTCTCGATGGCGGCAAGATTTCACGGGAATTCGTCAAGTTGCCAATCTCTGTAATTATATGTCTCTGGTATTTCGAACCTGTTTGGATGTTATGCAACTGTCTTTTTTGTTTCTTGCTTCTTTTTTTAACTCTTGACAGTATTTGTCAGTTTGCCCACTGTATAATTTGTCAAAATCAAAGAAGCAAACAAGGAAATAAAGAAATTTAGATGTAAGGAACAGTCTTCATCATTCTCCCAAACTGTATTTCTGATGTAACAAATTTTATGATGATCAACCTGTGTAAAAAGAATTGGCAATGCCGTATATCAAGCCTCCTGCGGCTGCTAATAAGCCTACACCAACTCCTGCTCCCTTTCCACCACCCTTAAGACGCCCAAGCTGCTCTGCCATTTTCTTAGGATCCATTTTCGCCGGCGTTTCAGTGTTTGACTTTCAACAGTTCATGAATTCGGCACATGTGGGAATATCTCGTAACATGAAGATCATAAGAATGTTTGTAAGTGAAACACTTTTAACCGTTACTGGCAAACGTCTATGTGACATTGATGAATCAGAAATGTCACTTACAAGCATTAGGGCATTTTTTACCACAACAAAACATATATTTCTAAACCCTAGAACACTCTCAAAACTTTTCACCGTGAATAACACAATTTCCTCATCACTGAGGGTAGTAATTTGTGAAAAGTAAGTCTGAAATCGCACAATAATAATAATAATGTACATGTGCCGATTTTACTCAAAATTTACACTTGCTACACGGATCAATACAGTATATCAAGAAACAAGTGCATGTGCTCTATAGCAATCCATATTTTCTTCTTCTTCTTTTTTTCTTATTTTTTTTTCAGTAGAGTATGACTCGGTATAGCTGCGGAACCGTAGCTCTATAGGTCCTTTTATTTTTTTCTGATTTGGCGGAACGCAACTATCAAAAAATCAGCACAAGGACCATATGAGCTACGGTCCCGCAGCTAGACTCGGTAAAACTGATAACTGTAAACCATAAAAGTATTTTGTGATCTTCGCAAACCTGAAAATATCATGAAAAAAATTACATAGATAATTCCGGACATTTGGGATATTGATTTTTTCAGGAGATGAAACATTGGGAAATCAATGGTAATCGTATGCAAGGACATATATTTAATATACGTCCTTGTCGTATGGAAAAGACCCGAGTACAAAATCTGATTCTTTCAAAATTAATTTTTAAAATTAATGTAATGAATTCTTCTTATTACTTTAAACGTAAATGATGCTGTATATGAACTTTTTGCTTAGAAATGAATTAAATAGCAGCATCAAAAGTTGACCGATTTCCCATAAGGTGAGATGAAAAATTTAGAAATCAACACCACCCCCGAGGGGCTTCCGGTGAATTTATCTGATCTGTGATTTTTTTTTTTGGTAATTCTTTATTTTATACCAATGTTATATACACAATACAATGATTGATTAATAGATTTAAAACAATATGTTTTTGTATTGAAAAAACATGTTTAACTGTAAGTAAATATAAATAAATTCTCACGCCATAGTTACGGATCTTTTAACAAATAGACTGATACGATATAATAAATATTGTAGAGGAAAAGAGGAAATGACAAAAAATATTATAGGGAAATATGACACACACACACCAAAAAAAAAAATTCCACTTTTAACCTCCTACTCAACACTCACACCTGGTAATACTTTATATTTACAGTTTATTCAGGGACTATACATTACAGGGATATGTCACTTCGATAAAAACTGAATTAACCTGGACATAAGTATGGAGCTAGTAGTAAATTAAAAGTCGCGTAGTTCGTATTTGAATAAGTTGAATTAAAATGAAAGCATGATTAAATTGTTTTACATTTTGCACATCATTTTTTAAAATTAAACAAATGAAGAAGAAATGAAAACCCAGAAATATTGTATCAAAACACAAGCCATTTTTGTCTCTTAAAACTTCTGTAACAGACTTCAACCCATCATCAATGAAAATATTGCCATCGGTCTTCAAGCTCTGAACAAATGCCTAAAAATTACTGCTAATCTTACTAAAATGCAACAGGTACATAGTAGGGACAAGTTTTTATTTTGCAGATCAATTGTATATATATCAAAGGTGTGCATGGTACTTTGATTTTGATTTTTGATAATTTATGTCAAAAATATCAGTTTTGAACTTAGTCATTTTTCGGGCGGGCGATGGGCGGTCGGTCGTTGGGCGGGCGGCTGCCAAATGGGTACATCATTTTAACGGAGCAAATCTCCTACAGTATTTGAGACAGGAAGTTTTTATTTTGCAGATCAATTGTACATATATCAAAGGTGTGCATGGTACTTTGATTTTGATTTTTGATAATTTATGTCAAAAATATAAGTTGTTGAACTTAGTCATTTTTAGGTCAAATTTTTAACAATAGGGTACCTCTTTTGTCCGGAGCAAATCTCCTACAGTATTTGAGACAGGAAGTTTTTATTTCGCAGATCAATTGTACATATATTTAAGGTGTGCATGGCACTTTTATTTTGATTTTTGATCAGTTATGTCAAAAATATCAGTTGTTGAACTTAGTCATTTTTAGGTCAAATTTTTAACAATAGGGTANATTTTCAACAAAGGGTACCTATTTTGTGAAATCAACTCCTCCTACAGTTTTCAACCTACATTTTTGAAACTTCACAAAATGTTTCTATATATATTGTAGATGTGCACCTCTCTTTTTGGAATTATTTTGAAAAATTTTTTCTATTTTTACGGACTTTGGAACATAGTCATTTTTTATCAAAATTTTCAACAAAGGGTACCTATTTTGTGAAATCAACTCCTCCTACAATTTTCATCTCTGACCTTTGAAACTTCACAGAATATTTCTATATATTTTGAAGATGTGCACCTGACTTTATTGAATTATTTCCAATATTTTTTCATATTTTTCCAGACCTTTTAACTTAGTCATGTTTTATCAATATTTTCAACATATATTCTATACACAGCCATAGAACAACACTTTATAGCTAGAAGCAACAAAACGCAACCCGGCCATTTGAGTCTTTGACCCATTTTTGATAATTTATGTCAAAAATATCAGTTGTTGAACTTAGTCATTTTTATGACAAATTTTTAACAATAGGATACCCTCTTTGTCTGGAGCAAGTCTCTTACAGTATAAGACATAGGAAGTTTTTAATTTGCAGATCAGTTGTACATATATCAAAGGTGTGCATGATACTTTGATTTTGATTTTTGAAAATTTATGTCAAAAATATCAGTTGTTGAACTTTGTAATTTTTACGTCAAATGTTTAACAATAGGGTACCCCCTTTTGTCCAGAGCAAATCTCCTACAGTTTGAGACATAGGCAGTTTTTAATTTGTAGATCAGTTGTACATATATTTAAGGTGTGCATAGTACTTTGATTTTGATTTAGTTGAATAATACCAAAATTACCAGTGTAGAACTTAGTCATTTTAAGGTCAAATATTTACCAATAGGGTGTCCCATTTGTCCAAAACAAATCTCCTACAGTTTAATAGACAGAAAGTTTTTATAATGCAGATCATTTGTACCTGTATCAGAGGTGTGCACAGTTTTATTTTCATTTTTGATTAAAATCCAAGTTGCTGAACTTTCAGAAATAGGCTACTTTGATGGAAGGTTTAACATTGAAAATAAATGAGAATTATAAGTGCATTAACCCATGTGTAAGATATACTGTCCATGTAAAAGAAAACCCGGTTTGCTGTCACACTGACAGCTTTCCTCTTGTTGAAATTTTGTACAATTTAACAAAAATTAACAGAACCTTCATTTAACATGTTTAATAGATAACTAGTGTTGGGAATCTGATAAAAAAATCATAATAAATTAATCGGAATAATCCGACATACCTTCCAATTTGATTATCGATTAAAGTTGGATATCTTTATACTGCTTATAGAGATTGGCATGATTGGTACCCAGGGATTGGTATTAGCCACATTTGCTGTACCTTTTTATTGCATAAATGCAATCATATTGATTTTCACTGTTAATTTGAAAATATATACCGGTACTTATTTACAACCTGTTGTATTCCCTATACATGAGACATATAACAGTGGAGAAGGCCACTTCTGACAAAAGATTTTATTACAATTCTTAACCCATTCTATTATTGTCAGACAGAAAAAAATACTGTCTCTTGAAAAATGTTTAATTTTCTGTAATATTTAAGTGTTATCCGACTAGGGATTATTGAAAATTATAATGGATTTCATGTTGAAAATCGATCGATGATGGATTATAATCGATCATTGGAACATCACTATCGGTAACTGTGACAAATACATGTATACATTCTACGTTTCAAATGAAAAATATATTCTATTTTGTCAAACAAATTACCATAACTAAGTCAATGTAACTGTATCATCAAGGTTTAGAAATAAAGTGCACTTTAGCATAAAACAAGTATTTTTTTCTAAGATAAGCATTAAGGTAGATAGACACTGTTGCGCTGCGCAATGTAACCACGCATAAGAAAAATAACGAGTCGGGTACGGGGTAGGTTTGATTTTCGGGCCGGAATAGTAATTTGACGGCTTTTCCTTTGTGACGTCATAAACGAATGACAAAAGTGAAACGTCATATTTCGTTTACTTTGCCGCGAATTAACTCCATTTCCCCGAAAATAATGTTTCAACCGGAAACTTTGTAAAATATCTCCGTTAAAAGCATGGTGACATATTCATTTTTTAATTGTAACCAATAAATTACATCATAAACTATCTGTTCACAAAAATACATCAAATTCTCATGGATAAAAAATTAATTTATATTAAGCTAAAATTTGCCTTTCCATATTTTCCCTGTGCATTCTTTGTAAACTTAGGTGAAAAAATGGCTAAAAAAGAGCAAACTTTGATCTCAATTGTAGAAAAAGCAAGCATGGTGACCCATACTTTTTATAACAGATTTTGGGTAAGTAGGATTGATTTTTCAATTGTGCCGACTTACAACAAAATCTCATGGATATGAATATTACTGTCTATCTACCTTAAGGGAGTACGAGCCTGAGATTTCGGAAGCATTCTATATCCTCTGGTTTTATCCATTCAAACAGTGCTAAAATGTTTTGCACATGGATCACGTCTTCGTGGTCATAAGTCACTTTAAAATACATAAAATAGACTGTGTATAAAATTTAATTAACTTCCAATCATAATTGCATATATTTAAAGGCCTATAAACATCTTATGCAAATTGAATGAAAACTCTAGAGAGATCAGTTTCCCGCCAAAATTTTGACGTCTTATATCTCAAAAATTCCTACATGGATTTTCAAAATTTTTTGCTCAAGTTGTTCCATTAGTAGTGCTCTTCAAAACAAAAGGTCCGATTTTTAATTCTAATTACAAAATTTCTGAGACTCGTACTCCCTTAATAAAGTTACTCTAATTACTTGATGTTTGTTTAGGAATATTTACACAATAGTAAATGACATTGAAGGCAATATTATACAGTTACTGTCTTTTGTTGAGGTAAATGTGCAGTGTTATTGACTTTTGGGGAAACAGATATTCATCGAGCCGCAGGGCGAGGTGAATATCTGTTTTCCCAAAAGTCAATAGCACTGCACATTTACCGAAACTAAAGACAGTAACTGTTTTATTCTATTATCCGATAAATACATAATAATTCTTTTTATTATGTATTATACTATACACCTAGAAATTTTCTATGGGTGTCGAATTAACGATTAAAGAGGCTTTGAACATTTGCATAAAATAAATGAAATATATACTTTTCAAAAAATATTTTGAGGATGAGTAAAACAATAAATATAACATTATTATTATCTTTACTGTCTGAAATTTACAGATTCTAGCTAACACTGAGTTTGCGGCTTTTTTCGATTGTTCGTCATTGGTGGAAGATTGTGAAGAAGGGAGGGAATTGACATTTTAATGTAACAAGCGAACGTTCTTTAAAGACTTTATTTAACGAATAATTTTTTTATCCTAAATAATCGATGATTTCTGTCTTTTAAATGAATGCTTGTGTTCTTCCTTTTCACTCCTTGCATCTGTGTAATGTGCGACGATTCTGCGCTATGTGTTGTCGACATCCCTCGGGAGATTTTTTCCCAAAATATTGTGTGAACGCCTTTACCAGTGTTACGCTGACTTGTTTCGTATTTCAAGTGTCTTCCTCTTTGCATATTTGCACCATTTTCGCTGATCTTCTTTTCTTTAGATGAAGCAATTCTGTTTTTAGTGATGACCGATTNTAATCGATCATTGGAACATCACTATTTGTAACTGTGACAAATACATGTATACATTCTATGTTTCAAATGAAAAATATATTCTATTTTGTCAAACAAATTACCATAACTAAGTCAATGTAACTGTATCATCAAGGTTTAGAAATAAAGTGCACTTTATCATAAAACAAGTATTTTTTTCTAAGATAAGCATTAATAAAGTTACTCTAATTACTTGATGTTTGTTTAGGAATATTTACACAATAGTAAATGACATTGAAGGCAATATCACAAAATCTGGACTGCCCAAGGGTTGTGATATGGACCAGGAAAACTGATATGGCCCGAGCCGAAAGCGAGGGTCATATCAGTTTCCTGGTCCATATCACAACCTGAGGGCAGCCCAAATTTTGTGATATTGCCAATAATGTCATTTACTATTGTGTTTATTGCATTGACGAAATAACAAAAAGGCATCTGACGATTATTCAACAATAGCAATAAACAAATAATAAAATATGTAAAACAAGAAAATGGGATTATTTTAAAAGCCACAGTTATTTTAACATGTTTAATTTCAAAAGTGTCTTCCTCTGTAGCTAAAATGTTTAATAAAAAATAAAACAAAAACAAAAAACAAAATAAAAAACCCAAAATCGTTATTCAAATAAAATGTTTTCCATTTAATTAAATTCAATTTATTAATTTTTAAACATTTATGGACTTGATCAAAAACATTGAAATTTAACATGTTTAATATTAATTGTTTTTTCTTAATATTGGTTGATTGACGTCATGACAGTTCCAATGCATTTTATAAAAGGGAGTCAACTCAAATTTAGCAGTCCAATTTCCAGGCGATATTGACCGTCAATATCAGAAAATTGGACTGGCGCTATTCATACTCCATAATTCTACATATCATCTGATAACTACTAACCCAATGAAAACTCAGAATTTTTAACTGATATGCAATAATGTGAAATACATTAGTCTAAGGCTTGAATTTCTTAGCTCAAATAGAAAAAATGATAGGATAAAGTGAATGTACATGTGACAAAAACGCACATGATACATAGAAAACTCCAGTTTATCAAGGACAGGGCTTTTATTCCTGTCTACATCCTGATGTCGCCTGAGGATCTTCAACAAGAGGTGAACAATATTCACCCCCTCAAGCGAGATCATGAAGGCCCCTAGCATGCACTTAAGCGGTATTCTTGACAAAACATATGTCAAGGTCACTCCCTTGCTCCTTTTTTTCAAATCTGTCACAGAAAATTTTTAAGCTTTAATAATGTCAATTAGGTGTGGATGCCAGCTCAACATGGTACAATATTTATGTACAAGTTATAACTTGTACAAAATCACAACTTGCACATAATATATATATTAAAATTTTGTGTCAAAGATTACAAAAATGTAAGCCTGATTTGATATTTGGTTTGAAGATTTGGTAATATGCCTTGGCTTTCCAGTTTTGTCACTCATCTGTTTGCTATTTGCGCATACATTGATGGCATAAAACTGGTATATTGTAGACTGGCTTGTTTTTGTTTTTATGCTCCAGGATCTTTAGATCGGGGGCATATTGTTTTTGCCCTGTCTGTCTGTATCTAGTCTTCTAGTGTATGTCTGTCTGTCTGTCTGCAACTTTAACCTGGCTCATAACTTTTAAACGGGATGTGATAGGACATTCATATTTGGTATATGTATTGATAATATGAAGCTGAACTCCATTATGCAAATTTCAATAAGGTTAGTACAAAGGTCAAGGTAACAGAGGTCAAAAGGTCAAAACCTAGATTTTGCTATAGCTCGTTAATTACAATTGCTAGAGGCTTGATATTGTATGTATTAGATTTAGTGGGTCTCTCATCATACTTGAGGGACCTTCAAATTTCACTGATAGAAGATAATTTCCTATGTAAATATGAATAGATCTAATAAAGCTTAATACAAATCCACCAAAAAAAGTTGGGTCAGGTCAAAGGTCAAGGTCATGGAGTGCACTTTAACATTGCCTACATCTTTATACCCCCCACGAACGAAGTTCAGGGGGGTATATAGGAATCACTCTGTCCGTCTGTCTGTCTGTCTGTGATAGCCACAAATTTTTTCGTAACAGTTTTCTCAGTAACTACCAATCACTGCCACTTGAANTTATAACATTCATGGCTTCAGTACCTTCAGTATTGATGTCAAAACACCAAAATTCAGAACTGTACCTGTAATTAAAGTGTCACCTGTAATTAACAATTCCTAGTAATGTGTAGATATTTGTAATTAGGTAACCATCTTACATAACCGTACTTCATTCGTTATTTATAAATAGACACCTGTATTGATTGCAAAATAAACATGTCTCTTTCAGCAGAACAACTTTAAAAGTTTAATTAATAATATGATATAAAACCTGAATTGAGATGGTTCTTGTCCAAACTTCTTAACTGTAAATCAACACTTTAGCGTAATTGATAAACAAAACAGGTAGCCAGTTACCGCTAATTTGTTAAATGGGAAACACTTGGAAATAAAGCATTTTAACTTATTTTGCTGAGCAGGTTCAAGAGAATACATATTTACTTATTGTTGGATATATCAGTTAGTTTAGGGCTCAGGTACAAGTGCAAGGTTTATGGCCTTCGTTGTTCAGGTCCTTCATTATGTTCATTCACTTGTGGTTGAAAGTTGCACAAGAAAATCACATTTCGATGAGTATTTGAATTCGTGGTTTGGGGACACCCACGAAAACCACGAAAATTGGTACCCCACGAATAAAAATGAATTCACAGTACAATTGCTAGAGGCTTGATATTGTATGTATTAGATTAAGTGGGTCTCTCATCATACTTGAGGGACCTTCAAATTTCACTGATAGAAGATAATTTCCTATGTAAATATGAACAGATCTAATAAAGCTTAATACAAATCCACCAAAAAAAGTTGGGTCAGGTCAAAGGTCAAGGTCACAGAGTGCACTTTAACATTGCCTACATCTTTTAAACCAGATGTGATAGGACCTTCATATTTGGCCTGTATATTGGTCATATGAAACTGAACAGCATTATGAATTTCACTAAGGTCAGGTCAAAGGTCAAGGTTACAGAGGTCAAGATGTCAAAATATAGATTTTGCTATAGCTCTTTAATTACAATTGCTAGAGGTTTCATATTCCATATATGAATAGATCTAATGAAGCTTAGTACAAATTTTCCCCAAAAATTTCAGTCAGGTCAAAGTTTAAGGTCACTTAAGTGCAAATTTGAAAACGTCAATATTCCCTATATTTTTCCAACTACATGTGATAGGCCCTTCATATTTAGCCTAAATATTGGTTATATGAAGCTGAACAGCATTATGCAAATTTCTCATAGGTCAGGTCAAAGGTCAAGGTCACAAGGTTGATTACTAAAGTCAGAAGGTCAAAATCTAGATTTTGCTGTAGGTCATTAATTACAATGCTAGAGGCTTCAAATTCTATATGTGAATAGATTGTATGGAGCTTAGTACAAATCCACCAAAAAATTTGGTCAGGTTGAAGGTCAAGGTCACTGAGTGAAAATTTAAAAACTTTAACATTGCCTATATCTTTTCAACCAGATGTGATAGCACCTTCATATTTGGCCTATATATTGATCATATAAAGCCGAACACCATTATGCAAATTTCATTAAGGTCAGGTCAGAGGTCAAGGTCAGAGAGGTCAAAAGGTCAAATTCTAGATTTTGCTTTAAGTTTGTTAATAACAATTGCAAGAGACTTGATATTCTATATGTGAATAAATCTAATGAAGCTTAGTTCAAATGTCTACCTAACCTTGATTTCTAGTGATTACAATTTCAGCATTAATTTTGTATTGTAGACATGGTTACTACCGGGGGCATATTTTAGTGCTTCACAAACACATCTTGTTTTTCAATATGGGGTAAATGTCAAGGAGACAACATCCCATCTCCAGATTAAAACAACCCAAAACAAAGCGTGTAGGGATCACCGTACAGTCTTCAACCTCACACCATATAGCAAGCTCTAAATACACCCAAAAGTAAAATAAGTGAATAAATCAAAGAAACAAACCACATCCAGTAACTTGAATATCGAGAAACTAAAATTGTATAAGGAGACGAGGACAAGCCAATGACCAACATATTTCTGACATGGGACAGGCACTAAAATTGAAGTGTTAAACTCATTTTTTTATCCAGTCACTTCCCCTATGTTTGGTGAATGGCTAAAAAAGAAATACACAAAAAGACTCACAGTAAAAATCAAACTAGAAAAAAATCCAACTAATCAATGCTTATCAAGATGAGTACCTTTACAATGAAGTATATAAAAAAAAATGAAGACGAAACACACAGGTACATGTACTGACAAATGTATATACATCGTACTAAAAGTATTTTGTCAATTTATCAAACTATTTAAATCAATATTTACTTGATATGCAAGATGGACAACAACCCAAGTTTAACACATCAATGTTGAAGGAATACAAAAATGTTGACTGAGGGCAGTGATTTTCCTACTGTATAAATAAGGTTTAATATCAGTCCTTAGTCCAGTTGCATAAAGGCGAATTTTTCAGTACATCAATATGTAGAGAAATTCTAAAGACAAATGAAAGATGGAAATTCAAAGTAAAAAAATTATTCTTTAACCATAATTTTTCTGTATTAGGAACCAGTTCTGCTTCAATTTTATCGTATTCATGAATTCCCCATTACTTATATCTGTTTTACAATTTGATTTGAGGGCCTGTTCACGAAGACAATCTCTTTCTCTTATTTTTCTTCGCAATTCAGAGTTTAATCATACTTTGTCATTAGGTCTGACAGTAATTTCTTTTTGGGGAACATATTTTCTAAGATAAATATAGAAATTTGTGCCTACCAGAACCTCAAATTTTCATATAATTTCAGATGTATGAGGTGTACCAGTTTCCATACTACATCAAGGAAATATGATTTAATGGACTTCTTTGAAGAGCGGAAGAATTGGGGTGAAAAAACTGTTAAAGCAGGTGATATTTGTTTTAATGGTACAATCATGTAGTGCTTCCTACATTGTATAGTGAGCGTTAATCATGTTATTAGGAATAGAAATATTGGGGGGGGGAGTATAAACCTGCTCTATTACCAAGAATTCTATGATTGCAAAAAAGACCTAAACATCAAAGTTTAACTTGAGTGAGTTCCTCTTTAAAATGTTTTACACTTGTATTGTCCATTTAAATTGTCTCATTAAAAATCTTCAAGTTACTGAATTTTAGTTTCTGCATATATTTCCCTTTCGACAAACTATGTTGTTCAGTGCTGATCAAATCAAAACAATTGGAAGGGAATGAATTGAAATATGTGCAAATGCTGATAAAAAAATAATATAATTGGCTATATACATGTATTTCCTAGATAGTTTACATTATAAGAGGTTGGGGGAGGGGTCTGATTCCAGAGCCCATAAAGATAATTTTCAAATCCCCAATTCCTATAAATTTTTTTTTTTAAATCCTGAACTCCAATACAGGACAATACAGGGAGGTGTATTTTATGTGTCACTTGATTTTAAATCTCCATCAAAGATGTATTTACATGACTAGATTATAATTACCCAACGTTAATTATTTGGGAAGTAACATGTTTGATGTAGATAATGCTTACAACATTTTCAAGTACCATAATATAGTGTCATATTTCACTGTGTACTATGTAATTTGATAAACAGTTATTTTTAGTTCGCCTCAACGAAGTTGAGGGGGACTATTTGAGTACCCCTGGCGTCCGCGTCCGCATTTAGGTATATATCTTGGTAACTATGAAGGGTAGGGTCATCAAACTTTGTGTACAGATGCATTTTGGGCTAACTCACAGTCTCCAGGAAAATTAGGTCTCTTTGACCTATATTTTCCGCTTGGCTGGCTTTCTTTTAATTTTAGGTCCGAGTTGATATCTCAGTAACTGTACATGGTAGGATCATCTAACCTTGCCTGTGCATGCATCTTTTGGGATAGGTCAGCAACCAGGCAAAATTAGGTCACTTTGACCTATATTTTCCGCATGATTGACTTACATTCAAGTTTACGTCCGAGTTCAGATCTAATTAACTATACATGGTAGGATCATCTGACCTTGCATGTGCATGCATCTTTGGGGGTAGGTCAGCATCCAGGCAAAATTAGGTCACTTTGACCTATATTTTCCGCATGATTGACTTACATTCAAGTTTACGTCCGAGTTCAGATCTAAGTAATTGTACATGGTAGGATCATCATCTAACCTTGCATGTGCATGCATCTTTGGGGGTAGGTCAGCATCCAGACAAAATTAGGTCACTTTGACCTATACTTTCCGCATGATTGACTTACATTCAAGTTTACGTCCGAGTTCAGATCTAAGTAACTGTACATGGTAGGATCATCTAACCTTGTATGTGCATGCATCTTTGGGGGTAGGTCAGCATCCAGGCAAAATTAGGTCACTTTGACCTATATTTTCCGCATGATTGACTTACATTCAAGTTTACGTCCGAGTTCAGATCTTAGTAACTGTAAATGGTAGGATCATCTAACCTTGGATGTGCATGCATCTTTGGGGGTAGGTCAGCATCCAGGCAAAATTAGGTCACTTTGACCTATATTTTCAGCATGATTGACTTACATTCAAGTTTATGTCAGAGTTCAGATTTAAGTAACTGTACATGGTAGGATCATCTAACCTTGCATGTGCATGCATCTTTGGGGGTAGGTCAGCATCCAGGCAAAATTAGGTCACTTTGACCTATATTTTCCGCATGAT
>MJUU01004198.1:0-10058 GCA_002080025.1 Modiolus philippinarum
TGGGGTTAAGCAGTATTCAGTGAAGTCTATTACCGCTTCCAATCATGATTCCTTCAAGTTTTCCCGGCTTCATTCTCACTTTAGTGGAAAGGCTTTTTTATTTCACCCACTTAGATGGAAAGGCTTTTTTATCTCACCGTCTTAAAAATTGCATTTTGTTGCATCATATTAAAAATTGTCTTTGAAATACGTAATAAAATATATGATGACCCTATAACGTCCCGGTCGTGGACGAATCTGCTGGTGGATGAAAAGCTGTCACAGAAACACTAGCGCCATCTGTTGTCATAATTCAGTCATACGCGTTTTTTCCGCCACGTTTATTTTAAGCACATAAAGACAAAAGTTAAAAGATAAAATATAAAAGTTAAAGAATGATGCACAATGAATACTTACTTTGAACATTTCTCTTTCAAATTATAAAACATGAAATTTTTCGAAATTAACACGGTAGATATAAGACCATATAATGTCGTGAAAGAAGAATTTAGAACTTAACGAACAAAGCATAGAAATGGGAACATTTAAAGAAAGAACATAAAATATAACAAATTGAGTTTTAGAAACAATAATATAAAATATAAAAACTGCAGAAGTCGGGATGAAATAGGAACATTTAAAGAAAGAATATAAAATATGATAAATTAATATCCTAGAATCTATATAATATGAAATATAGAAAATGCAGAATTATGGATAAGGAAAGTGAAAACAATAAAAAGAGAAGATAAAATTTACAGCATATAATTTCTCTGGTGGCGGAAATACCCCTCCATACATGGGATCTAAGTATAGCGTTGAGACTAATTCTAGTAGTACATTATTTCCTGTTTTAATGTTATTGTTTTGCGGTTTGATTCATTATTATGATAGATATAATTTATTATCTATAGCAACTGTTTTCATTACATATTTTCAGGACAATGCAGAACTATTCTACTATTGAATATCCCGGAAACAAAGATTTGTCAACGTATATCCATATAAAAAAAAGTTCATTTGGAAGAAAAAAATATCAAAATTTTCATAATTCTGGTATTTCTTCCTTTTGGAACATTTATTCAAATATTGTTATTTGTTCCGTACCTCTGTATTTTTTCTGTTTGCAAAAATTACTTTAAAATTTTATCCTTTTAGAACAAATATTATGAACAAACAGCACACGACAGATTAACCTTAGACTGTGAGACGGGGAAAAATGGATATTATGTACATGTAGTTATCCTTTTGTATTGTGTTGCCTCTATCCATGTAAATATATTATATATAGTACTGACCAGACATGGAAGGGCAACCTGTGACGTTTGTCTCGCCATCATTACTCCACTTTCTTGATCGATTGGCTCAGCTGGTGCCGGGGTTATCACCAGCCCAGAAGATCAGTACCAATGTTCACCCTCAAACCGATCAATTCTATATCATTAAGTATTTTAATCGTGCTAAGCTCTAACCTTGTCTGATTTTTATTATTTTCAGGCATTGTGGTTTAAGTACTATGTCAGGTATCTTGTCATTCAAATGTTGATTTTTATTTGTACTGAAGATACATAAGTTACATAAATGTTCATCTGCAGAGTCAAATTTAACATCTGTATGTTTTGTTTTTTAACACATTTGCAGCGGTATGGAAAATATGGAAAAGATCCAGTAAAATAAGTAAAAAAATCACATATTTATCACTTCCATTTTATTCATTTAATGATATATCACACGAGGAATATCTGCATGTGATCCATTCACCTCCCATCTTCATGTCTTACTTGGCTATACAGAAACAGTATATGGAAATAAGCTCTAATATCCTCCCTCTGGAAAGAGAATAATCACGTGATTTAGTAAATGAGCTGCAAAACCATATCATTTCATATCATAAAACGAAGAACAGAATATGTTTTCTTCGGGGATAAAAATGTGACTTTTGATATGGCTAAATTTCTTTATTTTCGTCTAAGGCGTCTCATTTGTTTTCTTCTTAAATATTGATTTTCCTTTACAACTTCGTTTTTTCCATCTGATTAATAGAATCCCAAAAGGTATCTATTTAGGGGTATAATATTTGTTTTAATATGGAAAAATTCAAGACCCCGTTTTCATATAATTAAATAACCCCATACATGCAAATTCTGATAGAAAAAGAATGTAACATTTATATGAGTAAGTAATAGTAGCGTGTATCATTGTCATGATGAATTGTTTGGCATTATAGTCAATAAACAGAACTTTTCTGTTTCTTCCATCTGTTGGATTTCATAAATGAAAGAACAGCATGTGGACATTAATGAGTAACTTTTTAAAACTTTCCTGTGCAGTTCATATAAAAACTGATTGTCTAAAAAAAAATCCAAATTATATTACTTGGTCGATTTTCATGAAATTTTCACTGTTAATAATGAATTGATAAGCAGATTTTAACAATAACTTAGAAAAAAATATGTTCAATAGTTTCCATATTGCCACAATAGATCAATTTGTTTGACGTCACAATGCAATATAGATATATAGTAAATTTTGATTTCAAAAATTTTGGTTTTTGTTTCAATTGTAACCATAAATTTTGTGAAAATCGGAAAAGAAAGAGAGTTTTGAGAATTTTCGATTAGTGAGGTTGTTTTACCTCGGATATACACTCGGAAATTTGAAAAGTTTTGTCCCTATGCCGTATAATCTGTATTTAGCTAGGCTATGGAATAGCCTAGTTCTTGGGGGATGTGAGGAGTACGCTTGCGCAGTAAGGAGAATGCATGCGCAGAAGACTATTGACCAATAGGAATTTCAGATTCTCGAAAATCAAAATGGCGTTCAGTTTCGTCCGGATAAAACGGGGCGGGGTTTAATTTTTCTGTTTCCTTGTGGAAGTTGAAAAGTATTATAAACATTTACAATAGGTGGTACTGGGAACAGGTTTGTAGAGGATGATGGGATTGGTATTGTAATATCGCTTAGCCAGATTTATAAATATAGATATGATAAAAAGAATAAGAACAGTAATGTATAAATTTAAAACCAGAAGTTAATAAATAAAGATGAGGTATTGTGCAATTGTCAATAATATATAAATACTATAAAAGACTTTTCAATTGTGTTAAACAAAGCGTGATTGTAGTTTGTTGAGATACTTAGGCAATGGAGAACGGAAGGTGGAAAGAGATAGAATTGCGTTTTTTGCGGAAGAATAAAGAGCTACCGGTGTTTATTTGTGTGTGCTGTAAAAGGTTTATTATTGTATCACATTAAATTAAGCAAGTACTAACTAGGTGCATATTTATTTGCTGTCAACATGTTGTGGTCATAGCATGCTGCGCTAGAAAATCCCTTCAGTTACATTGGTTGTAAGGATTGTCTTTGAAACCTGAAGCCATAGTTGAAAAGTATTGAATGCTCAGCATTGCTACAAAGCATTTACACAAATACACTGCTTCAATATTCATTGTATTCATTTTAGTTTATAAAGTTTGTTTCTGTTGAGGGATAAAAGATAAAAAAAAAAAAAAGCAACACCCTTGGAGAATGCGAACAAAAAAGGAAAAAGAAAAAGCACGAAACTACTTTGAGTTGCTGTTGGCAAAAAATGAGAGGTTTGATCGAATCAGTGAGTGTTTTATCACATGTGCAGACCAATAGAAGAAATTACAAAGAAGTACCGAGAAAGGCTTACTTCAAGTATTGATTTGAGTATACAAATACATCATAAGCCACCACACCCTTGTCAATCAAACACGCAATTTTCTATCCAAGGCTATTCCATAGCCTAGCGTATCGGTTTTATTTCATAAAAACCGTTATCCGATTTATATCATCCACTTATGTTTTCTAGTTCAAGGTTTAAGAAATAAGTGTATCATGAGGACAAGAGGGATCAATATCATTGTCCATCGACTAGGATTAATAATAAATTATCTTAGAGTAAATGTATTGTTAACCCGTCGCTACTTCGGACTAGATCTACACGATATCAAGTTTTACACATATTTCGGTTACGGATTTCCAAATATTTTAATTAGATCTGTACTGAAGAGACACAAGTTGCCGAAGTGCGTATATACAGAGACTATAATGACAGTAACTTCGGTATTTTGTTATTGGGACAGCACGGAAAACGTTTAGTTGATATTTTACCAAGATGTTACTGTATCTGTAAACTTTGCTTAATTTGTCTTGTAACATTATTTGTGAATATATATAGTATTGTTACTTTGATATATTTACTTTTCTTTCCTTTACTTTTATGAAACCCTCCTCCAAGTATCCCGTTTGCTTCTCTTCCAGGGAAGAACTGCGTATCAGTTGGAAAATTTTGCCCCATTCCAGGTATTATCTGTCCTGGTAAAATCTGTCCCCCTCCGGGTATAACTTGTCCTGGTCTAGGCAATATCTGTCCCCCTCCAGGTATGAGTGGACTTCCTTCAGGAAAACTTCCCGGTCTGTTTGGTAAAGCTTCTCTACCAATTGGTAAAACTTGCCCTCTTGGCATGAAGGGAACCCCAGCAGGGGAAACTTGTCCTCCTCCGGGAAAAATAGGTCTCTCTTCCGGAAAAACTTGTCCTCTTCCTGGGATCATATCAGTTACCCCTGGTGCGACTCCTCCAGGGCCTCCAACTGGAATTATATGTCTACCAACTGGAAATACCGGCTTTGACCCTGGAAATTTCCCTTTACCTCCAGGTATAATGTGTCTCCCCCCTGGAAACATTTGCCAAGGTCTAGGTATTACATGTCCTCCACCAGGTATAATCTGACCTCCACCCGGAATATGAGGCCCGCCTATCTCGGGCCAACCTC
This sequence comes from Modiolus philippinarum, assembly GCA_002080025.1. Taxonomy (NCBI): domain Eukaryota; kingdom Metazoa; phylum Mollusca; class Bivalvia; order Mytilida; family Modiolidae; genus Modiolus; species Modiolus philippinarum. The sequence goes on from MJUU01004198.1 coordinate 4,780, forward strand.
CACGACTTCCGTGTAGAATGTTATTTCCACTTAATGGCCATCCGGGTGATAGTCTTTCGCTTGGGCGTAATACACCTCCTGTTGGAAGTTGACTCATTGGAAGCAAACCACCGACGTTATCTGGGAACCCTGCAATCGGGTTTACAGGGTTAGGGCTCCCCGGGAATCCAACGACAGATCTTGGCATAATTCCCATTGGCCATGTGATGCTGTCTTCCCGTCTGAAAGTTGCTCCTCCTTCAAAGCCTCCTATTTCCACATAGATGATACCTTTGAAAGAACAATTATAAAGTGTTAGTAGTAAGCATACTAAGAATTTTAAGAAAGGATATGCAGTAAATGAACACGAGACCATAACACATATGTTAACTCCAACTGCAATTGATAACGAAATTAATTCCCCATCAGTAGCACTGGAACCCAAACATAGGAAATCCACAATTAAAAAAAATGTTTAAAATGCATAAAAGCAAACGAAATCCGAATAATAATAAAAGTCATGATATCTTCCTTACCAGATATCTGTCATAATCTCAATCTAAACTAGTTGATAAATTTTCAAGGAACAGGGATATTTACTTATATTCCGATTTACAGATGTAAGCCTGTTTTTGATTGGATGACATTCCTTGAATGTCAACATATATTCGGAAAACTACCAGGTAATAAAAGTTGTCATGGAAATTGACTACGTCATAACATGAAAACAACATGGTGAAATTGATAAGAGTAACATTATTCGCAGATTTCATTTCACCAGGGCTGTTCATCGGAATATAAAGGTAATTCAGATTACAGACGGGGTATATAGCGTGACATACCCTAATGTTTATTATATTTCCTTCGGCTTCGCCTCAGGAAATATAACTAAACATCCAGGGTATGTCACGCTATATACCCCGTCTGAAACCTGAATAGCATATAATATTATGAAAATCTACAACACTTTATATTTCTTTTCCGTGTGTGCTTTTTCTACACACAAACACACACACACAGTTGGTGTTTTTTTTTAGCTTCTGAATTATCAATATGTCTAGATTTTAATATGGCAGTTCTTTGCAATATCTATGTAGAACAACGGTTATAAAATCTTGGCAAAAAACGAAAACAGAAAAACAATTACATTACAGTGTCAACTCCCAAAAAACTGAGAGTGACACCAGGTGTGAGGGAAAGGTAAGCATGTGCTCTGGAATGATGATACGCCTAAAACAGCAACGTCAATGTGTATTAACTTCTGCAACTATTACGCCCCTGAGACAACAGACTTAACGTTCATGATCCAATATTGGTCAAAATGTTGATTGTTACATTTATTATTTAATCCGAGTTGTATCATCCAAGCACATTTGACTCTTGCAGTGTCTGGTGAATTACGATGTTTTAATTGACCAGTTATCGAGTATACATATTTTAACGAACGCTTGCATTACAAGACCGTTTCTTTTCATTAATATTACATGTATTAAGTATCTGGAAATCTTGAAAAATATCCTTAATATGCAAACGTTACTTTCATTGCAAAACTTGGGGACATAACACTTGTTTTGTGAAATCATAATAATTGTATTCTTTAATCCATTTTGTATATGCTAGTAGTCTCGGGGGTCTCTAGAAAGACACAAAGTTTGTGAAACGGAATCGATTGCTAACGGATTCGGGAATTCTATTTCGCTGCAAGATACTGACCGTCTATATTCTGTTAGTCCAAAAACACGACAAATAAAAATAGATAAATGAGAGTATTAACAAAATTAGCGAATAGAGTTGTCAACCGATATGAAAAAGGCAAAAGACAAATTAGGTGCAAAACAACCGGAAACATTGTCAATGGCAATGTTCCTGATTTGTTACAAGCATTTCAAATTAGATTTTGGGTTACGCCGGTTTAATAGCGTGCCAAACCTTCAATTGCTATTGAGAGGTCGTAGACAGTGAACAGAAATGTCATCTTAGGACTAACACATGTAAATATGAATCTTAAATCACAGTAAATATAAATCTTAAATCACACTTCCTTGCGTAACGACTCAACTGTTAAACATACGTTCCGTAAGCAGGAGAAGTTGGAAAATCATGTTTGGGAAGATTAAAATAGTATTTTTTCGTCAAATTCGATATGCAAGTCCAAAAAAGAATTAGGTGTAGTGGCTTCCATTGTTTACTTTATCTCTAATTCTGGAGGATATATTGATGGGATCCATTTAGCAAATTTATGTATAAGTGAGTTTGAATGATCTAGAATCTTCAATTTTATGAGCTTTCACGAGTCCTTGAAGAAATTCAGTCTAGTGGGAGAATAAGAACAAGCCTGCGAGTAGAGGAGCACAATTGGTTCCCATTGGTATACTTATTTGTTGTTGAAAAATATGGCCTCCGAATGTGGCAAATACAATTTCAATAAGAAAAATCAATTTTGGTATTAATTCATGCACAAAACAAAATATGATGCAGAAAATGTAAACTTTTTAAAATATTCTTACCTCCACCTTTTGACTTCTTTTTATAGGCTGCAGTGAAGGCAACAAACAATATAACCAAGAAAAATTTCATCCTGAAACAAAAACATTTATCTTTTGTTCAAAGTCTTAACAATTATTTCTTGTCATTTTCATTTAAAGAAAATAGTGGTGGTATGCATTTGACCAAAGTGACGAAACTGCCTGGTAAATTAGGAATCGAGCTCGATTAATGAAGTAATCAACGACGCCTTATGGGAACAATCTACACCACAATTAAACAGTCCTTCTATCTGTTTGTTTCAAATCCACTAAATATCTCCTATAATGTTATTGATAGATTACAACACAAGATCCCGTTCATGACCATACTTTATCCATTAGAAAAAGCTAAATTTCACAATTTAATTGCGAGACTTGCCGAGCTTTTTAAATTTTCTTAATTCAACCCTCGAGAGTGCATGGATAAAGGGGTTTTAACCACAATCAGGCTTGCACTAAATATTACTGTTGTTATTTATGCACTACGCAGTTATACAGGGGTCTACCTAACTTACCCGATGTCTTCTTTCGTACTGTGAAAGTAACATTTTCAATATCAAATCATATAAACAAATCTACGGAAGGAAATGCATCATCAGATATGGTGTAACCCGTCAATATAAACATTATATATCAGTATTAACAATTAAAACTAATGAATTGCACAACTTTTGACATGTGTTGTCTAATTCTGCGTGTGTTTAATTTATGTTCTACAATAGTTGTATACATGATACACACCTCACATCTTCATATAAAATAAAACCAAACAATAGGGAAGAGAATTACAAACATTATTTTTTGTTCTCCCACGTCTAAAAAAGTACATCAAAACAAGCGAAATGATATGAACATTTGTAGCAAAACTATTTATTTACCACGAAGGCAATCAATCTAAATGCTAAATATATCACGTACATAGTGCAAATAATTCAACCATACTTATGTCTGTCATATTGTCTCATTTGTGTGCATCTAAATTGTCGTGTTATTTCTTGATTTTGGAGTTTCTACATTTTTATTTTGGTTTTTGTTTAATCTAATCTTTTGTTTCAGTTTCATTATTTGGTTGTTTGCGGTTTTATTGTTGTATTCCATCTTTAAATCTTTTGTTTCAAATTCATTGTTTGGTTGAATGTTGGTGGTCTATTCAGACATGTAGCTCGGCGGCAATTTGTAAAGGTGCACCGGTATTTTTGAAGAGTTTATACAGCTTTTCATAACCAACACGATAAGGTCTGCGCTGACTACCTTTCACATATATTAAAACGGGAATCAATGCAAACTTTATGGGGGTTTGGATCATGGTAGTATTGGTTGATGTCGGTACCCGGTGTCGATATCAGGCACTGGTATAATTTAGAAATTGTAAAATCTATTTTGAAACTATGAAGAAACATACAAGAAAATTGCCAGATTGAGGTATTTAAGAACTGTTTTGAACATTTCCTTTATATTCAAAATACATTTTCAAATCTTGTTAATGCGCTTGGTTAATGTTTTCTTCTGTTTCATTTATCTTTTGTTTGATATGCTTTATTTCCATTTTTTAATTCCCGGCACCTGAATCGGCTTTCGGGGCTCCGGCTACAGAGCCACCGGGCGCGTCCTCAGTTGGTGGATAGGGGAATGCCCTGTCTATGCAAGGTTGTCGGGTCATAATAAGGAAAGTCTGGATGCGAACCATTGTAGCCAGACTGTATGGAGAAAATCCGTTCATGCAGTATAAAGATCTTTTCAATATTTCTCTAAGGAGAGCAAACGCGCTGGGTGTTGTATAGATGGCTAAATTTCCTGCCCCTACCCATGTCTCCTCTTTTCCAGTGGAAATCACAACTTGTTGCCCCGTTTGTCCCTTCCACCCTTATTTCTTTCGTCTTCTGCTTACATTTTTAATTGATGAAATATTGCTCACTGGACGTTAATCTCTAACTAATCCATTATTCAATCTTTGTGTATTATTTTTGATTTGGTAAATACTAAGTGAATGTTTACCCAAATGATTTTAACTTTATTTCTAGGTATTTTTCTTGAAGAAATATTCAGTTTTAACCCGAAATTAAATCATTGTTTATTTCGTATACTAGTATAACAGGTAGCCTATCAGACAATATCCACTATCGGCCAAGTGCGAATCGACGAGATCATTATTATAGTCAAGTAATATATGCGATTGCTGAAAAAAATCATTATTACTGTAATAAACATTATTGATACAGTAATAATTTCTTTATCGGGGTCGCATCTATTGTTTAGACTATAATAATGATTAGCCTGGTCGAACCTGTCCCAACCTCACAGCAGTCAGCATGTGTCAGGATCCCAGGCTAATTAATGATCTCATCGATTCGCACTTGGCCGAAAGAGATATCAAAGACCACAACCAACAAAGTTAGTTTTTTAGTAAGTGTTATCGAAATCATCTTTCCACTATGATAATAATAATAATAATTTTTATTTATCTAAAGAGGGTAACTGAATTAGTTTACACTAATCTAACTTCAGGCCCTCATAAAACACAAAATAATAACATGATAATACAACAAACTCGGCATACATACAATATATAAACAAATCATATCATAATAAAATTTTCAAAAAGATGTTTAAAACATTTGTTTTTAAATAATTTCATGTTCGTAACAGATTTAATGTTATTTGGCAATTTGTTCCATAGAGTTGGGCCACTATATGCGAAAGATCGTTTCATGCAGTTTGTTTTAGGCCGTACAATTGCTAAATTATTGCTTGATACAGATCGTAAATGTCTTGAAT